>VZQC01004208.1:1649158-1663280 GCA_009823505.1 Rhizomys pruinosus
CACCCCCCAAAAAAAAAAAAAAAAAAACCACAGACTCCTGAGGACCAGATCCTCAACTGACTTCAAAAAACCAAAACCTTGGCTAATCTGGGATAACTGTGTGGCCCTAAGCATCCACAAGGAAAGTACAACCAGAAATAAATAAGCAGTAAGTCCAGAGAAGCTGCAATGCAGATATAAAACTTGAGATCTTAGTAAAAAGACAAAAAGAAAAAAGAGAGAGCTGTTGTTTGGCCTGTCTTCAATTCTTACAGGCAGGTGCATCTGCCCTGTGGCTGCCACTGCTTTTGGCACTCCTCAAGGACATGAGATACAGCTTTTTAACCTTCCAATGTGGACTGAGGACTGCTGAGATATCCAGCTTGTGAACTAAGTAGCTAATGGGAATTCAGCCATTTCAAACTATGGACTGCCATTGTTGGACTACCTCATATGTATCATGGAGGCCAGTGCAGGGGGATAAAGACAGGACGCTTGCTTACTGGACTTCATTTGGGGGACTATGGGAGGGAAAAACCCCAATATGGAGCACAAGTGCAGGATTGATGTCTGTTTGGGCTTGCCAAGGAGGAGCCTTCGAGCACTCCCTTAAGGAAAATATGACATCTTTTAGGAAGGAAAATATTTTCTATGAATATATTTTCCTTTGTGACACTGTACTTTATTTATTTATTTTTTTTTGTCTTTTCGAGACAGGGTCTCCCTGTAGCCCCAGCTGTCCTGGAACTCACTCTGTATATCAGGCTGGCCTAGAACTCACAAAGATCCGCCTGCCTCTGCCTCCCAAGTGCTAGGATTAAAGGCGTGCGCCACCACGCCCGGCGACACTGTACTTTATATAATCATATTTTTTAATAATCAAGTGATTGTAAAAGTCCCTTTGTTAGAGATCACAGTAGAATCTTCATATAGGCAGAGTAATATGAAATTAAGTAGAAGATTCTAGAAAAAAGATCTGCAGTAGAAAACTCTTCATACACAAGTATTGCATTTATATTTAAGTATGAAGAATTCACAAGGTACCTTGAGAAATTTGAGGAATTGTTATAGAATAGGGAATAGCCATGTAACTTAAAAGTAACTTTATCTATTACATTATATTTAGGAATAATATGTTGAGAAGGATATGAAAGCAACATTTTAAGACACATGGGTTAGAATAAGTCATTTATGATGCTAGATAATGAATGGATCTACTGTTCTATTGCTGTAGTTTTCTTCTTCCTGAACATAATCAGAAATAGCTCTGGAACTACACTTTGTGTCACCATTTTAAATGTATATTCTGACACAACACTATAAACCTTTGCCTCTCCTTGAACTGTTTCTTAGTTAGGTTGGAACTGACTAGCAGGAATCAAGGGCCAGCTTTTTCTACTTGTTGTCACATATGCTCTCATCACATGTTACTTCCAACTCTCAAGCAAGTTTAATATTATTCTATTAGTGATACATGGCCATTAAGCAAAATCTGTGATTTCTGATGAAGGAATATATATGAAGTTTGTGATTCTGATTGTATCCTGTTTGTCACAAGATCCTACTTCAGCAATAAATATAGCTGCATGTGGGAAATATAGATAAAATTGCAATTGAGTAAATCAAACCTAAAAAACAACAAAACAATAAAATCAAGTTGAAATAGTGGAGAGATAAGAATCCAGGGAGCCTAATCCTATATTGCTAGTGGTATGCATCCTCTCATTTCTTTTTGCTAAGTCTATATTTTCACAAATCCCTGCACTTTACAGTGTTCTAGAAGATGCAGTCATTATCTAGCTGATGGAACATAGAGGGAGCTATTGACTAAGGCATCGTAATCTACTCATGGACAACGGAGTGAAAAATTTCCACTGAAATAGAATGTTTTCAAAGACTCACTTGTAATACATGAATTCATAGCTAAAATGTGAAATAAAATGTCACTGTGGTTGGTATTTTTGGAAGGAAATTATAATAAAAATGATCTTTTGCGTTTTTACTAAGAACATTTTTTCATGAAAAATTTAGGTCTTTACTCTCCCAAATAAAAATTCCTATAAGAGGATGGAAGGAATCTGCCATACTTTATTGTTTTTATTGTACATTATACCTCCTAATAGTCCTCTGGGATTTCTTGAAGAATATATAATTTCACCCTCTTTCTCAAATTTGAAATACTACCTGCTGAAAATAGAGAAGTTATTTTCAAGGTATTTACATATGAAATCATTTGATGGTGGTTGGGAATTATCAATCATTGATTTCTGTGATATAATGTAGAGAAAACCTATTTGAGAAGGTCAATATCATGCTGATGTATGGCCCACAATCGCTGTAAAACTCCATTGCACACATAAGACAAAGAAACATTTGGCTGACAACAGATGCTGAAGACAGCATTCTGGAGCAATTGAACATCTAATCTGAATTCATGTCACCTGGTAAGTTTTGAATTAGCCAACATGAATAATAACAGTCCTTAGAATGTATGCCATCAATTATTATTTAAATGTGAAATGTCACTTGGATTGATACAATATGTATGGTATAAAATTTAAAACACTTTTAAACAAGTGTATAAAACACTTATCCAGTGCACTGTGATAAATATCCACTCCCTGACTGTCTGTGGACATAGCAGCCAGCCCATAATGCTATGAGTTCTGGTTTAATCACGACCAGTTTTCAACTACTAGGTTATCATTATTAATGATCTTTTCCTTTCTACTGTAATTCAATAACTTCTGACTAAATAACTGTGGGTGAAGCTGCTCTAGGATATGGTTGCAAACAATGTATTGAGCCCTGGTATCTGAGATTGGAAGAAAGTATGTAAGCATCACTTTTAAATGGGTCTTTAGTTTATCTTAGCATTTCCAGAAGGGACAACACATTTTGCTACCCTCCCAATGCAAAAGTCCTCAGAAGTGGGTCTCACTGGTTTAATATTCCATAATTGTAGAAAATAAACATTTTAAAGCATCATTTCATGATATCATATGTTGTCATTTATGATACAAAACCAGTTGGGGGATTTTGCGCAAACCCGGAGAAATATATTTTACATATATATATATATATATATATATATATATTATATATCTTTTTTTGCTTTTTATTTTTATTTTTATGTATATATTTTGTACAAGATTATCAAATCTAGACCTATGTCCCCCATCCTATCCCCCCACCCCACCAGAGCTCATGTATTCTGCCAAACATGCTTTTCATTTCTTTCTCACTCTTTCTCAAAATTCTCCATGTGGAAGTTGACTGTTTTGAGCAGAAGTTCACCGTTTCAGTCAGTTCTTTGAAGCAGTCCTTATATATTTCTTATTATGAAAGTTTATCTTCAAATCCTGGTTCTAAAAATAGGTCACAATTAGTAGGGACTTCTTACATTCAAATTTCAAATGTGTAGTGTTTTACATATCTTATCAAAATTTCTGTTGAATTTCTATTTGGTGGAAAGAGAAACAGATGGGCAGAGGGCTTTTAAAATCTTGCAAGCTAAGTGAAGGGAGAGGCTGACCCATGCTATCATGTTCCTTCATTCTAACTCATACAGCTCTTTAAAAAGCTTCAAATAAAGCTGGGTTTGGTGGTGCCTGTCTCTAATCCCAGCATTCAGAAGGCAAGGCAGGTAGTGGTCTGTGAAATTGAGGCCAACTTGGTTTATGTAGAGAGTTCCAGGCCAGCCAGGGTACAGGAAAACCATGTTTCAAAACAAAGAATAAAAGAAACAAAAACAAAAAGGTTTTAAATAAAATGTATTAAATTCTCATGTTTTTCAAAATAATTTAGAGGTAAATGGAAATATAATTCTATGAATATCATGTTTAATTATTACTAAATTCTACATCCTCTGTTAGCATAGAAAATAGTTTAAGTAATCATCCCAAACTCACTGGTTATCTCTTTATTATTTTCTGTCATGGATATGAACAGAAATTATTGATTTTTGTGAAGATGGATAGTGGTCTAAGAGCTTACAGGGTTATGTATGAGGTTAAGGAAAGAAAAGTTAAAAATAATTATTAAATTAAATATATTGAAACAAATAAAACTAACATCATAAATGAAATGAGAATAAATTGGCCAAGGGAAAAAATGTAATGTTCTACCAACACTAATTTAGAATATATGCCAAAGATAAAATCAAATGGAAATGAATATTTTTGAAGAGTTTGTCTGTAATAGTGGAATTGAGTTGTAATAATTCTGAACTAAAAATATGATTTTATATATCCCATAACTAGTTCAATTAAATTGTTTAGAGTCATAAAACTATAACAATAGTAAGCACAGTAAGTACCCAGACATTGGTTTCTAGACACCATTGTCCAAGAGGAAGGCTCACAAGAGTGGGAAGGTTGGAGGGCAGAAAAAAAAAAAAAGAGTAATGAGAATGCATTATATACACATATGATATTGTTAAAAACAAATTTAACTATGGATTTTTCACAGGCATTTAGTGTTAATTACCCATCTCCACATTTCCTTTTCTACTCTGCATCCCCGTTCCCCACCTCATTTAGTCCTTTGTGTTCCATTATTTCCTGTCCCCCCTCTCACTGTATTCTACATTTTCCCTTAAAATTTCTCTCCTTCCCATTGGCCAGTCCTATACTCTAGGATTATTCCAGATGAAGAACATGCATGTAAAGATTCAGTTAACATCCACAGGGGAAAGGAAAGCTTGGTCAGGTTTACCTAACTTAGGATGATTGTTTCCAGCTACATTTATTTACTTGTGAATTTCATCATTTCAATTCTCTTAATAGCCAAAAATATTCCATCATGTAACTTCACTGCATTTTATTATCTATTCATCAGTTGATGGATAGCCAGGTTGTTTTCATTTCCTGGCTAAGGTGAATACAATATCAGCAAACATAGGTGGACAAGCATCTATGTAGTAGTCCTTTAGGGGTATACCCCCAAATGCTATAGCTGGGTATTGTGGTAGAGTTATTTCTACCTTCTTCTTTCTTTAACAGCAATAGTTTGAACTCACACCAGCAATTAATAATGGTTCCCCTTTCCAAACACCCTCACCAATATTTGTCAATATTTTGTTTGTGTCTTCTTTTTCCCTAGGCCATTCTGACTGGGGTAAGATAAAATCTCAAAGTAGTTTTAATATTCATTTATACATTTCCATGATAGCTAAGAAAAGTAACAACCATGGTTTAAAATGTTCTCACCCACTTGCCTTTCATCTTTTGAAAGGTTTCTGTGTAATTTCATGTCCTATTTATAGTTTTTTCTTGTTATTTAGTTTTATGGTAGCAAATAAAAATCATAGAACCAAAATGGGCTAATTTTTTTTTGAGTTGTTGACCAGTGAGGTCCAACAGAACCCAAGACATTACTTAATATTGTTTTTGCTATTAATTGTCCTTCAGAAATTGAAGATGATAAGACCTTATTGATTAATACACCCCATATTGGGGTTATAAAATATGGATACTGGCCTGGAAGCTTCATTCCCACTGACTAGCTTTCATAGTTCTGTAAGGTACTATGAATGCTACTGGAAGAAGAAAACAGCTATCAGTATTACCCACCTACAATAACAACTGGCCTGGAAAGATATGCTGGTGTAATAGTAGCACAAATGTTATGGAAGCAACCAATAGCTTTCTCATAGTCTTTAAGTTCCACTGCACAAAGTGGAAACCATATCTGTTGCAGTTATTGGAGCCAAGAACTTGGGGCTAGATAAGTAATGGGCCCTAGGGTAGAATCTCATATTTCTCTTCTAGTGAATGGATATACTATTAAAACAACTTCTAATGAGTTATTGCCATACCTGTAGATTAGTGCATCTCTCAAGCCTAATCAAAGAGTGTATATCTTTTAGAAGATGACAGTTAACAAAAAGAACAACAACTTTTAGTTGACTTACACTGAATAACAGACTTCATAAGGCTCACTACTCACTGACACATCTATATCATACCCATCACTTCAAGGGTCAAGGATCATTATAAGGAAACAATGTTGCTTGTATGAACTCACAGTTTTTGTGACAGCATGCACCTGACATGCACAAGCTCAGAGAAGACAAAACATGGCATGGAAAGTCAGAGGTAGGTATACAAAGTCCCATCCCAACAGAAGAGTTATTGGCATTTTATAACTTATAGGAAAGAGTCAATTATCTTTAAGCATCTGATGCCTTGTAGGTTCACCACACTCGAAGATGGGTCTCACATGAAAGAGCATTGAAGAAACACAAATTGGAATCCGTGAGTTGAAAAAGAAGGAAAAGAAAAAGAAAGAAAGAAAGAAAGAAAGAAAGAAAGAAAGAAAGAAAGAAAGAAAGAAAGAAAGAAAGAAAGAAAGAAAGACAGTAGAAACCACCTGTATTAGTCAGGGTTCTCTAAAGAAACAGAAGCAACAGGATGAATATATATAACTATATACAATTTATTGATTTGCTCACGTGACGGAGCTCAACAGTAGCGCCGAACTGGAGAGGCCGGGAATCCAGGGAACTGCTCAGTCCGCAAGGCTGGATGTCTCAGGAGTCCCAGTCTAGTGCTGAAGGCCCGAATGGATTCCAGGAGATCTGCCAGTCTCGGTACACGCTGGGATCCGAAAGGTTGATCACAGCAGCAAGGCAAACTCACCAGATGAGAGAGAGGCAAGCCGCAGGAAGAAGGAAAAGGGACCAGCTCCCGCTGCCGTGGCCTTAAATACTGCCTGCCGGCAGAAGGTAACACCCACATTTGGGGTGGGCCATCCGGGTTGAGGTGGTCCAATCAGAAGACCCTTTTCTCTTATTTGTTCCTTAGTCCAGTCAAGTTGACACCCAGGATTAACCATGACAAGTCCACCCCTTGTCAACTTGACACCCAATAAATAGCCTCTGCTTAAATGTCAATTGCAAACGATGGCAGGGTCATAATTCCACCTAACATGTTATAAGTATCTCATGTGCAATAGCAAAGCATTATATCTTAGAGTAGGTGGTAATGTCCTTGAGAAGAACTTAGTCCTTCAGTATCTAATAACCTAAATATGACAACACTTAACACATATCTCAGTTGCACATTCAAAGGGGAACACAAGTATCCACTTAATATACATACATATATACATATATATATATACATATATAAACAAGCACATTCTTAACCAAATAGGACGAAGGTTAATATCTATTATAATCCACGTTTCTGCAACTGGTCCCGTGGCTTCAGCTGATATTTATGACTACCTTCTTCTACTACCCATTCTGTATTTCCTCCGCCATCAGCAAGCACCTCTGCAGGTCTTGGCTCTTTCCCTGGAGGAGTGACCCATACCTTCATCCCTGAAGGGTCTGGGCCATTTATTGTCCTGTCTGGTTTGGGTTGTTGGAGTTTCCCATTGACCTTAATCATAGGACATGGTAGCACCAGAAGGCGCCCTACAGCATCTCCTGCCTTCCAGACATAATCTTCCTTGCCCCCATTGTGGAGAAAAAGTCCAATTTCCCCATGGTAGTCTGGATCAATCACTCCTCCTACTACTGTTATTCCTTCCTTAGCCTGTTGGCTTAAAGGCAGTAGAAGCCCGAAGTGGCCAGGGGGAAGTCTTAGCTTCCAGTTCAATAGAACGTTTGCTGTATCTCCTGGCAAAAGCACTCCCCCCATTGGAGCCAAAACGTCTAGACCAGCAGAACGCAAGGTCGTGGGTACAGGAAGCAAAAATTTTCCTACTGGGTCACTAGGGGTGATAGTGAGTGGAATCATTCCCACTTCCACCCCTTGGTTCCTGGACCCATGAATTCTGGCTATAGGAGAAACAGTACCATATAGTGGACGCTGATTCAAAGCATATACTGCTTGCTGGAGAACCTTGCCCCAGCCCTCCAGGGTATTGCTACCTAATTGGCGCTGTAACTGTGTCTTCAAGAGGCCATTCCATCGTTCTATCAAGCCAGCTGCTTCTGGGTGGTGGGGAACATGGTAAGACCAGTGGATACCATGACCATGGGCCCACAGTCGCACTTCTTTGGCTGTGAAGTGAGTTCCTTGATCAGAAGCAATGCTGTGAGGAATACCATGACGGTGGATAAGGCATTCCGTAAGTCCCTGGATGGTAGTTTTGGCAGAAGCATTACGTGCAGGAAAGGCAAATCCATAACCAGAATAAGTATCTATTCCTGTAAGAACAAAACGCTGTCCCCTCCATGATGGAAGTGGTCCAATGTAGTCAACCTGCCACCAGGTTGCTGGCTGGTCACCCCGGGGAATAGCACCATATCGGGGGCTCAATGTTGGTCTCTGCTGTTGGCAAATCTGGCACTCGGCAGCAGCTGTAGCCAGATCAGCCTTAGTGAGTGGGAGTCCATGCTGTTGAGCCCATGCATAACCTCCATCTCTGCCACCATGACCACTTTGTTCATGGGCCCATTGAGCAACAACAGGGATAGCTGGAGAAAGAGGCTGACTATCCACAGAACGAGTCATCCGATCTACTTGATTATTAAACTCATCCTCTGCTGAGATCACCTTTTGATGAGCATTTACATGAGACACAAGTATCTTCACATCCTTTGACCATTCAGAGAGCTCTATCCACATACTTCTTCCCCAAATGTCTTTCTCACCAATTTTCCAGTCATGCTCCTTCCAAGTCCCTGACCATCCAGCCAAACCATTGGCTACAGCCCATGAATCAGTATATAATCGAACCTCTGGCCATTTCTCCTTGCAGGCAAAATGCACAACCATGTGCACTGCCCGAAGTTCTGCCCACTGTGAAGACTTTCCTTCACCAGTGTCCTTTAGGGTTGTTTCAGAAATTGGCTGTAATGCTGCAGCTGTCCACCTCTGGGTGGTGCCTGCATAGCGTGCAGAACCATCAGTAAACCAGGCCCTAGTCTTCTCTTCCTCAGTCAACTGATCATAGGGCAAACCCCATGAAGCCATAGGTGCATGCTTAAGCCCAGGAGACATTGTAACAGGAGTGGGAACCATAGGCATTTGGGCAACTTCTTCATGTAGCTTGCTTGTGCCCTCAGGGCCTGCCCGGGCCCTGTCCCGTATGTACCACTTCCATTTGACAATGGACTGTTGCTGTGCACGTCCTACTTTATGGTCTGGTGGGTCAGATAACACCCAGCTCATGATGGGCAGCTCAGGTCGCATGGTGACTTGGTGGCCCATTGTCAAACGTTCAGTTTCCACTAAGGCCCAATAGCAGGCTAAGAGCTGTCTCTCAAAAGGAGAATAGTTGTTTGCAGATGAAGGTAGAGCCTTGCTCCAAAATCCCAAGGGCCTCCGCTGTGATTCCCCTATGGGAGCCTGCCACAGACTCCAGACAGCATCTCTATCTGCCACTGATACCTCAAGCACCATTGGGTCTGCTGGATCATATGGCCCTAGGGGCAGAGCAGCCTGCACCGCAGCCTGGACCTGTTGAAGAGCCTTTTCCTGTTCCAAGCCCCACTCAAAGTTTGCTGCCTTACGAGTCACCTGATATATGGGTCGTAGTAACACACCCAGATGAGGAATGTGCTGCCTCCAGAATCCAAAAAGACCCACCAGACGTTGTGCTTCTTTCTTGGTGGAGGGAGGGGCCAGGTGCAACAACTTATTCTTTACCTTAGAAGGAATGTCTCTGCATGCTCCACACCACTGAACTCCTAGAAACTTCACCGAGGTAGATGGCCCTTGAATTTTAGTTGGATTTATTTCCCATCCTCTCATGCGCATATGCTTTACCAACAAGTCTAGGCTAGCTGCTACCTCCTGTTCACTGGGTCCAATCAACATAACATCATCAATATAGTGGACCAGTGTGATATTTTGTGGAAGAGTCAGGCGATCAAGATCCCTTCTAACTAAGTTATGGCACAACGCTGGAGAGTTAACATACCCCTGAGGTAAGACAGTAAAGGTATACTGTTGGCCTTGCCAGCTGAAAGCAAATTGCTTCTGGTGGTCCTTATGAACCGGTATTGAGAAAAAAGCATTGGCCAGATCAATAGCTGCATACCAGGTACCAGGAGACATATTAATCTGCTCGAGTAAGGACACCACATCTGGTACAGCGGCTGCAATTGGTGTCACTACTTGGTTGAGTTTTCGATAGTCAACTGTCATTCTCCATGATCCATCTGTCTTTTGCACAGGCCAAATTGGAGAGTTAAATGGAGATGTGGTAGGAATCACCACCCCTGCATCTTTCAAATCCTTGATAGTGGCATTAATCTCCGCAATCCCTCCAGGGATACGATACTGTTTTTGGTTCACTATTTTCCCTGGTAGAGGCAACACCAATGGTTTCCATTTGGCCTTTCCAACCATAATAGCCCTCACTCCACAGATCAGGGAACCAATGTGGGGATTCTGCCAATTTCTAATTATATCTATCCCAATTATACATTCTGGGACTGGGGAAATAACTACGGGATGCGTTCTGGGACCCACTGGGCCCACCGTGAGTCGGACTTCAGCCAAAACTCCATTTATCACCTGACCTCCATAGGCCCCTACTTTAACCGGAGGGCCACAATGCTTTTTAGGGTCTCCTGGGATCAGTGTCAACTCAGAACCAGTATCCAATAGGCCTCGAAAAGTCTGATTATTTCCTTTTCCCCAGTGTACAGTTACCCTAGTAAAAGGCCTCAGGTCCCTCTGGGGAAGGACAGGAGGAAGGCAAACAGCATAACTCTTTGGTATTGTGACAAGGTCCTTCCTCACTGGAACCCGGCCACCCCTTCATTCAAGGGGTTCTGGGTCTGTGAACTGTCTCAAGTCTGGAAACCGGTCAACTGGGCGGGATTCGCTACTCCTAAAATCAAATGTTGACTTCCTGTCATTCGTTCTAGAGCTTTTCTGCTTATACAGATCAAATAAAAACTTAGTAGGCTTCTTATGTATTTGGTTCCTGGGAACACCATGATTAATTAGCCAGTTCCAAAGATCATTTCGGGTCATGCCATTATAGGTATTGTTTTGCCTTTGCCACCCATTATGATAATTACTGTAACTACGCTCATCTGGCCTTCTGCGATTCAGTGCTGCCACCTGACGCCTACCCTGAGGTCCTGTTAGACCTACTACGTGTACATTTAATTTATGCAAACGAGCCACAACTTCTCTAACTGTAAGATCTGGCATAAGAAATAGAGCAAAAACAAAGCTCTTCAAATGTTCTGGTGTCTCTCTCAGTACTTTCCATCTTATAAATTCAGTGAGTGGCATGTCCTCTGGGTCCTCATATTGTGGAGAATGTGGTTTTACACTTCGAATCCACTCGAGCATGCCCATCTGCCTGACCCTCACAATCCCTTCATCAATACTAAGCCAAGGAATATCAGGCATCTCTAACTCGCTGTTAGTAGGCCATGTTTTAATAAATACATCAGCCAACCATTCAAATAAACTTTTAACACCTTTTTTAACTGCTCGAGCTTCCATGTTAAACCTAGAATCTCTACTCAGTGGGCTCATATCGATAAACTCAGTATGATCCAATTTTATATTCCTTCCACCATTATCCCACACCCTTAAAATCCATTCCCACACATATTCCTTAGGCTTCTGCCGGAACGAATCAGCAAACTCATTAATTTCTTTAGTAGTATATCGCACCTCCTCGTGGACCACACTTTCTATCTCACCTTGAGGGGCTTGCTTAGACTTCAATCTGGTTATAGGTCTAGAGGCAACAATTGTTGGGCCCTGAGGGACATCAGCTCCCACTGGGAGGGGGGGATTAATTTCCTCAGGCAAGGGTGGGGAGGAGGGATCTGCAGGGTGTGGATTCTCTGCTGAGGGTGGGGAGGTTAATTCCTCAGATAAAGAAAATCCCTCAGAATCCGAGGGTTCAAAATCCTCATCATCATAGTTCTCCCACACATCTCCATCCCAAGTTTCAGGGTTCCACCCTTTCCCCACCAGTGCTCTCACTTTAACTGCTGACACTTTTCGTGGCTGGGAATTAAATCTGCGTTGTAAATCAGCCAACCGTATAATAAGAGCTCCAGCTTGATTTTCTGCTGCTTTAGCTCTTTGGCTGCTGGAGAGAAGATTCTCTTCCAGAGCACACTTGGAAACCTTTAAACTGTTGTTTCGAATCCGGAGCTGGTCATTTTTATCACCGAGCTCCATATTTTCGTCTAACAGTTTATCCAGACATGCTAGGAGCAACAAGGCAACATCATTATTTTCCTGATTTTTCTGCAATTTCTCGAACGTTTTATATATAGAGTCACTAAATTCCTTGCTTCTCACAAGAGGTGAGTTAGGTGAGTCAAATGGATCTATCTTCATAATTAGATCAAATAGTCTGCACCAAGGATTATCATTCCTCTTCATGCCACCAGGAGAGCCTTCAGTAACTCTAGGCTTCATTGGGTTGGAGAGCTGGCTCCAGAGGCTACCAAGCCCACTAAAGAAATTCATCCTTTCAATTCTGTTTCTCTAGAACCACTTCTGGTACCAAAATCTGTATTAGTCAGGGTTCTCTAAAGAAACAGAAGCAACAGGATGAATATATATAACTATATACAATTTATTGATTTGCTCACGTGACGGAGCTCAACAGTAGCGCCGAACTGGAGAGGCCGGGAATCCAGGGAACTGCTCAGTCCGCAAGGCTGGATGTCTCAGGAGTCCCAGTCTAGTGCTGAAGGCCCGAATGGATTCCAGGAGATCTGCCAGTCTCGGTACACGCTGGGATCCGAAAGGTTGATCACAGCAGCAAGGCAAACTCACCAGATGAGAGAGAGGCAAGCCGCAGGAAGAAGGAAAAGGGACCAGCTCCCGCTGCCGTGGCCTTAAATACTGCCTGCCGGCAGAAGGTAACACCCACATTTGGGGTGGGCCATCCGGGTTGAGGTGGTCCAATCAGAAGACCCTTTTCTCTTATTTGTTCCTTAGTCCAGTCAAGTTGACACCCAGGATTAACCATGACACCACCCTTCAAGTTGTTGGCCAGGGTAGTCCAAGAGACTCCTGAAATCACAAGCTATTGCTATGGCCATTATTGCTTCCCAGAACTTGAAGGTAAGACCTTATTGCTAAAGATAGGGCATACTGACATACTTCAGACACAAAACCTGGAGCAATGGAGCTGGAACTGAACTAAAAACCACTGTCCTGAAGAGTTGCTCTCATATTTTAGGAGAACATTATGCAAGCTGCTAAGGGAGAACATTAATCAAAGGACCAATCTTTGCTTTAAGTTCTAATAACCACAATGACCAGCATAGCACACTACTTTGGGCTAGTAGTAGCACTTTTATGTTGGGGGGTAATCAAGTCTTACCTAAGTGGACTTAAAGGCTACTCTAAGGAAGAAAGTCACATATGGTACTATAAACATACCCAAATAAATATGTTTGGAGAAGTCATAGATCATGGAGAAAACCCCAAGGCTGCCACATCCCTAGACAAATGTAATTTCTTACTCTAATATAAATATTGATCCATACATTTACAGACAAGTATGCCAGTTAGCACTCATTAAAGAAGCTTCTTTTGCAACAGACTGAGATTATAGATTTCCACAATTAACTACAACAAAAGATGAAGTATCTTTGAAATATGCAACCCTAAGTGACACAGCTACAGTGGGATCTCTACACCCAAGACTCATGGAACCAAGTTGAACAAGGGGGAAGGAAGACACTAATGCATCTCTTAACACTCAGCCACAAAACTCCCTCATGAAACAGAGGATAATGAACACAAAACACCACAAAAGGTCCTAGTGTAGAGCACAAGAGTCTGCAGAGTTTGGACCCTTGGGACAGCTCTCCTATGGCCCAGGGTCCATTGCAGAAGAGGAAAAAGAAAGATTTTTAGGGTCAGGGGAAGGGTATATAACCATATGGAAACAGAGACATAGATTACTGGGATCTTGCTTAATGAATCTACAGCAATGATATCAGCTTGCTCAAGACATAGCAAGCTCAAGCTGTCAAAAACCCAGCATAGAATTGTGGAGTGGGCAGTTGATCTTAATCTTATTTTTAGACTTGGTAATCTTGGTATAGGGGTGGAGGATATGTAGGCATATTTTAGAGTAATACAAATTTTAAGAGGAAAATGTGAATCCTGAAATATGATGTGGAAATGACAGTACAGATGATATAATTTTAGTATAGGTGTGACATATATATATATATATA
>VZQC01004208.1:1667288-1771638 GCA_009823505.1 Rhizomys pruinosus
ATATATATATATATATATATATATATATATATATATATTGTCCTTGTCAAGTTGATCCATTGCCTGGGCCTGTCAGGAGCCAACAGAGCACAGCAGGAATGTGGTAGAGTAAAATGATACCTCCTGCCCAGGAAGCAAAAGAGAAGAAAAGGAAAAGAACAGGTTCCCACATTCTTCCTCAAAGGGATGCCTCCAGTGTCTTCAGTACCCACCTCCTAAAGCTAAAGGATCCACCTCCCCATAGCCTTACCCTGAGACCAAGTCTTCAACACAGGGATCTTGTGGAAAGAGTGCAGAGCTAAACCACAGCAACATGATAAATGAATTTGGTATTTTTTTTCAAAGTAGAGGAATCTCATGTAACTTTTGTTACTGAAAGGGGAAAATCAGACACCAATTCTGACTCTTAAAATATTTATTACCTTTGGCAGCTCACAACTATAACTCCAGGTCTACAAAGCTTGACTCGATCCAAACTCATGTCTACTTGCACTTGTGGGTACAAAGCCAGGCATTAGCACATATATCTGTATATAATTAAATATGAAACTAAAAAATAATTAAAGAATAGGCTATAGAGATAGTTGAGCAGTTAAGAGTGTTCCATGTTCACAACATGGGTGCACAAACGTGCATGCAGACAGTACATTCATACACATATAGAAATAAATAAAAATTAAAAAAAAAGAGTGTTCCATGTTCTCCCAGAGTACCTGAGCTCATTTCCCAGAACCCATATCACACAGCTCACAATTTCTGTTAACTCCAGCTCCAAGTGATGCAACACCTTCTGGCTTCTGCAACTGTTGGCAGCTTTAAGAACTCTGAAAGCATCTGGAAGAATTTTTCAATATGATTATTGTTTCAGAACACAATTAGAAACTGAGGCATATTATCAGTTGAGATGCAAAGGTGGGAAAGGAATGTCATGGGGTCCCACCTCATAATGAAGAACTAGAAGTAATAAATGAATGCTGAGGAAGGGAGAATGAGTTTCTCTATCTAATCCCAAAAAGACAGTACAATAGCACAGGTACATGAATACCAGTAAATAGACACAATGTGTTAGTGCATTATATATATATATATATATATATATATATATATAAAGCAATAATAAACAAAGAAGAGGACAAGTAATTGAAAGGAAGAGAGACATAGGGGGAAGAATCAGAGGGATGGAAATAATGTAAAGACACATATGAAATTATAAAAATTATAGTTAACTAAAATAGAAATGGTGTTTGTGATTAATACCAACCTCTGATAAAATTATCCACAGATTCATCATTCATTATTAAAAATCTCATCTGACTTGGAGGAATAACTCACAGCGGATGCCACAAGCTTATGTCCTCTAGTGGTTAGGCCATGTTATAAGCCACAACAAGAACTTGTCACCCTTTATAGAGAAACCACAGTTTGCGGATTAGCATACCATCCAAGCATCTGTGTCTATGCTCACAGCTTAGCTTGACACAATAAGTGGTACTGCTTAAATGCCTGTACATCCAATAGCTTGAGCTTTGTTAGTATGACTGAAAAGGGTATCACTGTGAAAGCTGTCAATCCGTGAAGAGAAACAAACTGAACAGACCAGAGTCCAAAATGACAACTCCAAAGAAATTAGACTGTTTTCTTCTCACCCATTTGTGCCCCTTTCCCAAAGCCTAGGGAACAAACTGCGGAAGAGGAGGCGTGGTAGATTGTAAGGGCTGTGGAGAGATAGGGGTGAATCATGAGACTATAGGAATATAGTCTGGACACCTGATTGATCAACATGCCTGTGCATGCAAGCTTCTCCAACTGGACTATGGGAACCTTGGGTTGTTCAAAATTTGGACATAGATACTTGCAAAATGCACCAATTACTTAATTGTATGACATACTGAGTAACATCATTGTTATCTGCAAACAACTGTGTCATTGTATTGTAGAATCCCTTAAAAATAAAAATAAAAAAATAAAAAAAAATCTCATCTGAGCATTGTTTCACTATTGGTAAACTCTTAAGTTAGTTGTTTTGAATTGAATTGTTGCATAGTAGAAAAGGTAGATGTGACAGGTTTGAATAAATTTTAATAAACAGCAACTGTCTCTTGAAGCAGGGCTGGGTGCATTGCAGGTCATCAAAGGCCTATTTTACCATGCTCTTCATTTGCTAGGGCAGGCATGCGGGAACTGCTGGCAGGGGAGGAATGGGAAATTCTCTGAAAATGCTTAATTTCATTTTCAATTTAAGTAGCCAGAGTCTACTCAAAGAAACGGTCCCTGGAGTGAATTTTCGCTAAGAAACTCTTTCAAATCTTGCCCATTCTACTGCTAATGTTCCTTAAAGCAAGAAATAGGCAGTTTGGTTCTCTTCTTGTTTTAGTCACCTCTGAGAGAAGAAAACACCTGATGCTCACTCTTGTCTGCCTTTAATAACGTCTCTATTGCAACTCCTAATGGTGCTCTTGAAACCAGATGGACCTGTAGTCCATTTATGAGTTTTTCTTAGAGCTGACATTGCCCTCAGTCCTCCAGTGGTATTTTCACAGAAGCCAATGGGCACTGCATGGCTAGATGAAGGTCGGATAGAGGACCTCATGAGCTCACTGCAAATTCAAACTCTTTTAGAGGAAACATGAAAAGGCAGAGGAATGAGGAGTAACGGGATGGAATGTCCTCAGCTGAAATCCGGAGGGGAATTAAGGCACCAGGTACCATTACTGATTTATCACATCCTATTTTTGAATGTAAAGCTAAGGTAATAAATGTAGTTACATGTGAAAGTAAGAGTTCTATACAGTCAGAAACATCATTACACACAAAGCAGAAAGTCCCTTAGGACATAAAACTTGAAAGAATTCAGTATCTAGATAAATGGTGTGGTTTACAATAGTCAATTTTTAGACTTGTGGTGGAGCCCAGCTATTATTTTAAAAGCACTTATCTCTGCTTTATGTGAGAAACAGAGAACGATAGAATATATTGGCTTTTTTTCTAATCTGTTTCTTGAATCAAATTCTCAACTGCATCAGAAAGTTCTGAACTTTTTATAGTCTTGTAAAACTTAGGAAATTTTTCTGAGATGCTGATTTATCTTGCTAAAAAGGAACACCAATTATTTATATCAAATGGAAAACAGTGAGCTTATCTTGATTGTTATATTGTTTTGGTAGCTTTGAAATTTTTGCCTGAAAAGGATATGTCAAGTACTTTTAATTCCCTGACTGGTAAATTCTCTGAGTGAAGGTTTTCCTCGCTCAGATATATGAGTTTACCACTCCTGACCATGTCATGGTCAGATAAAATTGCAGTCATTTTAAAGATACTAAATCTTCAGAAAGAAAAATACCCTATGCCAGAAGCATCAAGTCTGATCCTAAGTACCTCATAAAATCAGGTTTGTCAAGTGTATTGGTTATCTCAGCACTCAGGAGGTGGAGGCAGGAGGATCAGACACTCAAGCTTATCTCTACTCCATAAAGAGCTGCAGGTCAACAAAAATACTGGAGACTCTGTTTCCAAAACAAATCACTGACTATAAATTGTCGATGGGAACTGCTGCAAATTTTATTTATTTATTATTTATTTATTTATTTATTTATTTATTTATTCTTCAGGAGAAATACTTTATTAGCCAATAATAAACAAAAGGGCAAACAAATAGCATTAAAGACACTAAAAACAAAAATTTGGTAGCTGAAGACATAACATAGTAGTTAATAGCAGTGGATGTTCTTCCCTATTTCCCAAGTTTGGTTCTCAGCATCCATGTGGCGACCAACAATCATCTATAACACCAGATCCAGGGGATCTGGCACCTCTTTTAGCCTCCACAGGATTTGCATGACATCTATATACAGAAAGGCAAAACAGTCACATGCATATAATAAACCAATCAAGAATATTTTGGTAAAACATCAAAATTTGAAGCCTGGGTTCGAGCTTCATAATAGAGTGATTGCTTATCACGAGGTGATGCTGGATTTAGTCCCAACACTGAAAAAAAAAACAAAAAAACAATAAAACTTAAAGAACCAAATCTAAAATAAATTTGGTTGGTTGTGGTTTTGGATGTCTATAATCCCAGCACTCAGCCCTCGGGCAGCCAAGACAGGATGATCATTAGTTTGTGATCAGCTTGAGCTACAAAGTGAGTTCCATGCCAGCTTTTGTTACTTAGTAAGACTCTATCACAAAAAATAATGGGGGAAGAGTTGGGAAATGTTTCAGTTGGCAAACAACTTGGCATGCAGTCATGAAAATATGAATTTGATATCTAGAATGTAAAGAGTCAGTCTTCAATACAAGAATCCTGCCCGGGGACACACACTCTGCAGTCTCTTATTCTCTAAAACTCAACCAGTCAGGGCCTTCTGTGTGCATAGCACTTTGTTATGTAAGCAAGCTTCACCTGTGAGGGTTGAGGGATGCATTCATTTTCTCTCTACATCTGGCTCTTTTTTGTTCCATAAGTCTTAAATGTAGATGTGCAACTATAGATGTGTCACCCAGGACTGGCAATCTCTCAGTTGTGTACTCTCTGTCTCTATCACTCAGGAACCATTATGGAAGATGGGGGCAGGAAAATTGTAAGGACTGGGATGGTTCATGAACACAGAAGTGGAGGATTTCAGGCCACTGAAATTTTCACCTGTAAATTTTAAGCAATGGTGACAATTGAGCACAACACCCATGCCAAATCAACTACAAAAGGATCCAGAGGAGAAGAGAGAAATGGGTGGTAAGCCAGCCCAAGATGGAGAAATATTGAAGACTGATTGTTACTGGATGTGGAAGACAATACCTTAATTATGATCTCTAGATGGACTGAATATACTGTAGTTGATGAATTTTCACCTAAAAGATATCTGGCTGCAAATGCTTGACTGGGTAGGTCTTATATATGGCAGAATAAATGTGGTCTGGTGGGGGCTGGAGGGGAACGGATGTGGGGACAGGTCTTAAATTTGATTGAGAACTGTGATATAAAACTACAGAACTTAATGAAGAAAAATATTTTTTTAAATGTCAGGCTCACTGGGACATGATAATAATCCTGGCACTGTGGAAGCAAAAAGAGGGGATCCCTGGGGCTCAGTGACCAGCCAGCCTGGCCAAATCCATGCATGTTGGGCTGTTAAAAATGTTGGGCTGTTGAAACTACAGCAATGTAGTCTGGACACTCATTTGATCAACTTGATTGAACAAACAACCTGTCACCCCCCACTGGATGGTGGGGTTGTGGGGGTTTGGGCACAACAGCCTGCAGATTGGTTTTGCACGAAGGATGCTTGTACTCATTGATTATCACTTATAGCTAAAAAATAAAAAATAAAAAAAAACAGAGAAAGATGCAAGACAGTTATGGCAGAATACATGATCTGGGATGGGGTGGGGGTGGAGGGGAAGGGAAAGGGAAATATGCCTGATCTGAATTGGAAAATGATGTACGAAATGCACAAAGCATCAATAAAAATTAAAAAAAAGAGAGATAGTCAAAAAAAAAAAAAAGAAAATTAAAATGCCTTCTAGAATTAATGAGGAATTGTGGTTCTTTTGCGTATTTCAATAGACAGAATTTTTTGGCCTACAGCTGGCAATAAAGAAGGGTCTGTATTAAAGGAAAAAAAATGTTGGGCTGTTAAAAATACCCTTTGGCAGGCACAGTGGTGAATGCCTTTAATCCTAGCACTTGGGAGGCAGAAGCAGGCAGATCTTTGTGAGTCCAAGGCCAGTCTGGTCTACAGAATGAGTTCCAGGATACCTGGAGCTACAGGGAGACCCTGTCTCAAAAGACCAAAAAAATAATAATACCCTTTTCACAAAATAAGATAACTCTTAAATTCGACTCTGATTTCCACATGGACATGCACTTGAACGAGAGAGAGAGAGAGAGAGAGAGAGAGAGAGAGAGAGAGAGAGAGAACAAAATTTCTTTAAAACATAGTACTTTCATCTCATTTTATCATACAGCTGAAGAGCATTGGAGTGATTTTCATTTTGGACTAGTTCATAGGGCAAGGCATTTTAAAATTACCCATCTATATGTGCAGGGATTCTATTATTTTTGCTTCTGAAATTTTGCCTTAATTTTAAAATTATTTATCCAGTTTTTCCTGTCTGAAGGGACCATGGACTCTCCAGAATCCCGAGGTCAGGTAGGCATTACAACAAATCACAGATTTAACCCATCACCAATGACACCAGGGACATGGTGTGTTTTCTCATGTACACAAGGCTGGCATCTCCACAAAAAATTCCCCACCATTTGATATTGCATCTGAAATATCATATTGCAGTTCATTCCCTGTAGGATGAAATATTTTCACTCTCCAAAGAATTCTCTACTAAAATGCAGATATGGTTGGGAGATTTAACACCTAAGGTTAACTTGTTAAAATCAACAAATATTTAGGGGTATTGAGTGCAAAATTTGTTAAGGATAGAAGAAAGAGTAGTGTTTGAACTGAGAAATGAATAGTGGAAGCAGAGAAAAAGAAGGGAGACTGGAATTGTGAGTGGGATTACTTTATATACACTTAACCAACACCACAAGATGAGATACTGCTGGGGAAGGGGCGAATAACTACCTCAGTGTTGCACATGCCACATCTCTGATGTAAAAAAAATTTGCTTCAAGTAAATATGAGACACTATCATATTGTATTTCGTTTACTTCATGACTAATATCCACATGCTAAGTGATCAAGTTACTTTTATTTGTGTTTACTTCAGTTATCTTAAATTTATATACTGTAGTGACAAGAGCTTAAGGCAGAAACTCATAACCATTCAAAGTTCTGGAAATAACTGATTGCTGAGTATTCAGGATTAAATGAATCTTCTTTTTCACTCCCGTCAGGGTTTAGAGAACATGGTGGAGGAGGAGAAAGAAAGAGCATAGGAGTCAGTGGATGAAAAGAAATGCCCTGACATGTTGACGTCTGGACATGACCTTGTCAGTGCACTCACAGCCTCATAACAGCTCTGGCTATCGACTGCAGATTTGCACAAGATTAAGCCTGTCGGTATTCCTTGGATAAGGGATGGGTTTATAAGACCCCGTCTTGCTGGCAGTTGTTGGCTTCAAAGGATCTGAGGGTCATGTTTTTTCAGCAGTGTACCCAAGGTAAGTTGCCCATGCTCCAGTAAATAACCTGAAACCCATGATCATGGAAACGATCCTAATTAAACTCAAGGAGTCATAAAATAATGTGGGGGACGAAGATGGTGTTTAGCTAAAGAAAGTTAAAGGAGATTAATGTGGGAGTATATGGTCAAATACATTATATGTGTATGAAATTATGGAATAATAAAATTTTTAAAGTTTATTAAAATAAACTTTATTAAACAAAATTTTCTTTGTTAAAAATGTTTTTGCTGATTTAATTATTTGTATTTGATGCAATGAATGTTTTGCATGCATATATGTAAGTGCACAGAGGTCAGGGAGAGGCATTGGATCCCCCAGAACTGGAGTTATAGATGTTTGTTAGCCATCATGTAGGTACTGGCAACTAAACTTAGGTCCACTGCAAGAGCCAGTGCTCTTCACCACTGTTAATGTAGAACCATCTCTATAACCTTTCTTTTATGGAACATATATAAGAGATTGACATAATAGTGATGCCATATCATTGTGATAAATAGCCACAGTATATTGAAAAAAATCTTGATGTGGAATCAAAAAGACTATGATTAATTTCTGTGTATATCACTCATGTACAAGTGAGTTCTTCAAGCTTTTGTTTCTGCCTCAGTTTAGGAAAATTAATTTGGAACTGATGAAATGGCTCATCAGTAAGAACTGGCTGCTCTCACAGAGGACCTGAGTTTTGTTCTCAATAACCACATGACAGCTAACAACCCTACATAACTCCAGTTCTGGCCATGATGGGCACTCAACAACACTTATGCACATGCAGGCAATGCACTCATACATATAAAATAAAAATAAAAAGTAAAATATTAAAAAATAGGAAGGTATAATTCTGACATGTGGGCAAACATATAGCTGAAAGAAATAGAATTTGGTTTTCGGATATAGGCTTTTAATTATATTTAAATGATTATGGAAAAGAGTATCAAGATAATTTCAATAAAAAATAGCAGTTCTTTGAACAGATAAGGTTTTGAAATTTGAATATAATGTAGAAAAGAATGAAATAAGTTTTCTTAAACTTACTATATAGAAAATAAACTCAAAATTGTTCAGGATACAAATATTATTTAAAAACAAAAGCTTGAGCTGGACAGCCACCAGGTCTAGAACCAGTGAGGGTATCCCATTGAGAACAGCTGTAGTGACACATGAGGACAAAGCAGGCACATGCTCAGCAGGGAACAGACCTGAATGCTACCTCTAGATTTCTGGAGAACCTCCAGACCAGAAAGGGAAGAGATAGCTGAACCTACCAATATATGACCAAAAGTGAAACCTGGAAACCTAGCACAACCGGTCCATAAACCAAGGAGAAGACAAGGAACATACCTGTAGGGAACAACCAAAATAAGCCTTCAGAGCAGTGAAGAAACAGTTGAGATTTGCACCAGAATACAAACAATAAAACAAATTCATATGCCAAAAACACAGAAAAAAAGCAACAGCATGGGAAAAGCACATAATAAATCCCCAGCAAATGCTACCAGTCCTATAGAAGATCCATACAATGAGATCTCCCTGGAAGAAATCCAGGTCATGGATCTTAGAAGAACATTCAAAGACATAATCAAAGAAATCAAAGAATAGGGGCTGGAGAGATGGCCTAGTGGTTAAGAGCACCGACCGCTCTTACAGAGGACCCGGGTTCGATCCCCAGCACCCACATGGCGGCCGAGAGCCTTCTGAAACTCCAATTCCAGGAGAACTCCAGCTCCAGGGGAATCCGAGACCCTTTTCTGACCTCCGCGGCATTGCACGACACGGGTGCACAGACCTGCATGCAGACAGTACATTGATACACATACAGAAATAAAAAAACAAAAAATAAAAATAAATAATAAAAAAAAAGAAATCAAAGAATATAAAGAATAAATCACAGAAATAAAGAGAGAGAATGAAAAACCCAGGAAGGAACTAGATGGAGAGAATAACAAACTCCAGAAGGAACTAGAGTGAGAGAATGACAAACTCCAAAAGAAACTAGAGGGAAAGAATGACAATCTCTAGAAGGAAATAGAAACACTGAAAAGATCCCATGCTGAAATGAAAATAGCCAAAGATCAGAATGCCATATCATAATTAAAACGCTAAACTCCCAAAACAAAGGTAAGATACTGATAGCCAAAAGAGAAAAACAAGTTACGTATAAAGGAAAAAACAAAACAAAACAAAAAAAAGATTAGAATTACAGCTGACTTTTCAGTGCAAACTATGAAAGCCAGAAGAACATGGATAAATGTATTCCCAGTGCTAAATGGTTATAGATTCCAGCCCAGATTACTGTACCCAGCATAAATGTCAATTATAGTTGAAGGAGAAAGAAAAATCTTTCATGACATAAACAAGATGAAGAATACGTGTCCAAAAAACCAACACCTCAGAGAATACTCAAAGTAATTCAAAGGACAAAGTAAAGGAGCACCTATCCCAAGCAGCTAGAGAAAGAAATTTATAAAAGTATAACTGTGTAGTGGCTGGAGAGATGGCTCACTGGTTAAAAGCACTAACTGCTCTTGCAGAGGACCCAAGTTTGATTCCCAGCACCCACATAGTGGCTAAGAACCATCTTTAAAAAAAAAAAGAAGCTTCTTATAGTCAGGTGTGCTGGCACACACCTTTAATCTTAGCACTTGGGAGGCAGAGGCAGGTGGATTTCTGTGAGTTCAAGACCAGCCTGGTCTACAGAGTGAGTTCCAGGACAGCTGGGGCTACAGGGAGACCCTGTCTCAAAAAGATAAAAAAATATAACTGTGAAAATACAAACCTAGACCAAGAAGACAAACAGAAAATAAGGTGAAAGGAGGCAACACACATCTCTCAATAATAACCTTAAATATTAATGCTCTAAACTACCCAGTCAAAGACATAGACTGGGAGAAAGGATTAGGAAACAGAATCCATCTATATGCTGTCTATGAGAAACCTATCTCAACCTCAAGGACAAGCACCAACTTAAAGTGAGAAGATGGAAAAAGATATTCCAAGCAAATGGTACCAAAATACAAGCAAGAGTTGTCATTCTAATATCAGACAAAATAGACCTCAAAGTAAAACTAATCAGAAAAGAGAGGGCCATTATATCCTTATCAAAGGAATGATTAACCATGAAGATTTCACAATCATAAACATATATGCACCAAAATGCAGTGCACTGAACTTCTTAAACATAATCCTGCAAGACCTAAAGGCACAGATTAATCCCAGCAAACTGATAGGGAGGGACTTCAATACCCCACAGAGCCCTTTGGATAGATCAACTGGACAAAGAATTAACAGAGATACATCTGAACTGAACAATACATTACTGCAAATGGACATCACAGACATCTACTGAATATTCCACCAAAACACCAAAGAATATATTTTTTACTCAGCACCCCACAGAACATTCTCCGAAATTGACAGCATACTGGTACACAGAAAAAAACCTCAACAAATACAAAAGGACTGAAATAATTTCATGAATTCTATAAGACCATGGAGCAATAAAGCTCAATATCAACGCCAAGACAAGACCTACTGTCTACAAGGACATATTGAGATTAAATGACACACTGCTGAGTAATGAATGAGTCAAGGTGTAAATAAGGAAAGATATAAAATGATTCCTGGATCTAAATGAAAATGACAATACAATGCAACAAAACCTATGGGATACTTTAAAAGCAGTCCTAAGAGGGAAGTTTATAGCCTTGGGTGCCTACAAAAAAAGAAAAAAGAAAAAAAGAAAAAACAAACCAGAAAGAGCACAAATAAATGATCTAACACTGCAGTTAATAACACTTAACAGACAAAAACAAATGAACCCCAAACCCAACAGACAGGAAGAAATGATGAAAATCAAAGCAAAAAAAAAAAAAATCAATGAAATAGAAACAAAGAAAACAATACAAATAATCAATGAATAATCAATCAACAAAAGTTGGTTCTGTGAAAAGATAAATTAAACAGGCAGACCTCTAGCCCAGTTAACCAAAAGAAAGAAAGAGCAACTCCAAATCAATAGAATTTGTGATAAAAAGGGAGACATCACAATAGACAAATAAAACATCCAGAAACCCATGTGGGACTACTTCAAAAATCTATACTAAATTTGAAAACGTAAGAGAAATGGATGAATATCTGAAATCCTGGAAATCAACAAAGCTTAACCAAGAAGAGATTGATAGCTTAAACAAACCTATACTATTTGAGGAAATTGAAAACGTAATAAGAAACCTCCTAACTAAAAAAAGCCCAGGCCCAGATGGTTTCATGGCAAAAAAACATTTAAAGAGGCCTTGCAACCATTACTACTCAAACTGCAGCATCACCCTAATATCAAAACCAGGCAAAGATATGACCCCCCCCAAAAAACGAACTATAGACCCATCTCATTAATGAACACAGATGCAAAAATTCTCAACAAAATAATTGCAAACCACGTACAGCCCCACATCAAAAAGATCATCCATCATGTCCAAGTTGGATTCATACCAGAGATGCAAGGATGGTTCAACATACATAAATCAATAAACATCATAAAACACATAATAAGACTGAGAGACAAAAACCACAGGATCATCTCAATTGATGCAGAAAAAGCCTTTGACAAAATCCAGCATCCCTTCATGCTTTTTTAACTTATTTATATTTATTTATTTATTTATTTATTTATTTATCTTTTTGAGATAGGGTCTCCCTGTAGCCCCAGTTGTCCTGGAACTCCCTATGTAGATCAGGCTGGTCTTGAACTCACAGAAATCTTCCTGCCTCTGCCTCCCGAGTGCTAGGATCAAAGGCATGCACCACCATACCCAGCTATCAGAGAGACGTTTTCTTAAATTTTTATTAATTATTTTTTTATGTGTATGAGTGTACTGTCTGCATGTAGGTTGGTGTACCTGTGTCGTGCAATGCCACGGAGGTCAGAAGAGGGCATTGGATTTCCCTGGAACTGGAGTCAAAGAGGGTTCTTAGGCACCATGTGGGTGCTGGGAATCAAACCTGGGTCCTCTGCAAGAGCATTCAGTGCTCTTAACTGCTGAGCCATCTCTCCAGCCCCACCCATTCATGCTTAAAATCCTAGAGTGAATTGGACTGGAGGGAATAGTCCTCAACGTCATCAAAGCCATATAAAAGAAACCCACAGCCAACATCATCTTAAATTCAGAAAAGGTAGGAACATTTCCCTTAAAGGCAGGAACCCAGCAAGACTGCTCCCTTTTGCCACTCATTCTTCAATATAGTGCTTGGAACACTTGCTAGGGCAATAAGGCAAGAAACGGAATTTAAAGGAGTACTAATTGGAAAAGAGGAAGTAAAGCTATCCCATTTTGCAGACAATATACTAGTTTACCTAAGGGGTGCTAAAAATTCCACCAGAAAACTCTGAGAAATGACTAAAAGTTTCAGTAAAGTGGTAGGATACAAAGTTAAGCTAGAAAAATCATTAGCCTTTCTTTAAACCAACAACAAGCATCTGAAGAAATAATATAAGGAAACCTTCCCACTCACAATAGCTTCAAAAACGACTAATACCTAGGAGCAAACCTAATGAAAGACACCAAAGACCTTTAAAAAAAATAATTTACACTCCCGAATAAGTAGATCGAAGAAGACATCAGAAGATGGAAAGACCTTCCGTGCTCATGGACTTGAAAAATTAATACAGTAAAAATGTCTATTCTACCCAAATTAATATATACATTCAAAGAAATCTCAATTAAAGTCACTATGAGTTTCTTCACAGTCTTGGGAAAACAATCCTTAAATTCATATAGAAAAACAAAAGACCCTAAATAGCCAAAGCAACTCTGAGCCCAAAGAGGAAATTGGGGGTAGGGCATCAATATAAAAGACTTCAAACTATATTACAGGGCTATAGTCATAAAAACAGTCTGGTTCTGGCACAAAAACAGAACTGTAGAACAATGGAACAAAATTGAAGATCCAAACTTTAGCACATACAATTTCATCCACCTCATATTTGAAAAGTTGAAAATGACATCAAAAGATGGAAAGATCTCTCATGCTCATGGATTGAAAAAATTAATATAGTAAAAATGTCCATTTTACCCAAATTGATACACAGATTCAATGCAATCCAAATCAAAATTCCCATGAGCTTCTTCACAGACTTGGAAAATAAATCCTTAAATTCATATGGAAAAACAAAAGACTCTGAATAGCTAAAACAACCCTGAGTGAAAAGTGCAATATGGGGGGGGGGGATTGCTCTACCAGACTTCAAGCAATATTATAGGGCCATAGTCATAAAGACAGCCTGGTACTGGCACAAAACAGACCCATTGACCAATGGAACAAAACTGAAGATCCAAACTTGAGGTCATACAATTTCAGCCACTTCATATTTGACAAAGGGGCAAAAAAACCTCAATGGAGGAAGGATCGCATCTTCAGCAAATGGTGTGGCAAAACTGAATCACCATTTGTAGAAGAACAAAATTAAACCTCTACCTCTCACCCTGTACATAATCAACTCTAAGTGGATCAAAGATCTCAATGTAAAACCCAAAACCCTGAAGGTGATAGAAGAAAAAGTTGGCAACAACCTACAAGACATAAGTGTAGGAAAAGACATTCTAAATCAAGCAGCAGCTGCACAAGAAATAAGCTCAATAGCCAACAAGTGGGACCCCATCAAACTCAAAAGCTTCTGTACAGTGAAGGAAACAATCAAGGAAGTGAAGAGAAAACCCACAGAGTGGGAGGAAATCTTCACCAGTGATTCATCTGACAGAGCATTAACGTCAAAAATATATAGACTACTCAAAAAACAAAGCAGAAAACAAATGACCTACTCAAAATATGGAGTAAAATGCTGAACAGAGACTTTAAAAAAAGTTGCCAAGAAGACTCAGTGAGGAAAGACATCATGAACAGCAAATGGTGTTGGCCAAACTGGATCACCATTTGTAGAAGAATAAAATTCAACCCCTACCTCTCACTTTGTTCAAAAATCAACTCCAAATGTGTCAAAGACCTCAACCTGAAACTCAAAACTCTGAAGGTGATTGAAGAAAATATTGGCAGCAACCTACAACACATAGGAAAAGACTTTCTAAATCAGACGCCAGCTGGGCAGGAAATAAGGTCAACAATTGACAAGTGGGACCACATTAAACTCAAAAGCTTCTGTAGAACAAAATAAACAATTAGTGAAGTGAAGAGAAAACCCACAGAGTGGGAGAAAACCTTCAATGCTGATAGGTGGGACAGAGCATTAAAGTCCAGAATATATAAACTTCTTAAAAAACAAATAAATAAGAAAACAAATGACTTGGGAGGCAGAGGCATGCAGATCTTTGTGATTTCAAGGTCAGTCTGGCCTACAGAGTGAGTTCCAGGATAGCTGGGGCTACAGGGAGACCCTGTCTTGAAAAGACCAAAAAATTTAAAAAAAAAAGATAGTGTAAAGAGCTGAGCTAAATAGAGACTTCACAAGTGAGGAAGTAAAGATTGCTGAAAAATATCTCTTAAAATGTGTACACCATTGCTAATAATTAAGGAACTGTGAATTAAAACCACTTTAAGATATCATCTCATTCTGCTAAGACTGGTTAAGGTCAAGAAAACAAATGATACCAAATGCTGGAGATATTGTGGGGAAATGGGAACACTCAACCACTGCTGGTGGGAATGTAGACTCAAACAACCACTGTGGAAAGCAGTGTGGAGAACCCTTAAAAGACTCAAAATGAAAACCAGAGAGTGTTACTAAAGGCCACTAAACCAATAAAGCAAATATAGGTCTCCTTGAGTCAAGCAAGACTCCTTCATCAACATCAGCTACATCTCTCCTGCCTGGAAATACTGTGCAGCAGTGGCAGCCATATGCCTGTATATCCCAAATCTAATTGGCTATTAGCTCTCTCCTTGGAGGAATAACTCACGTTTGATGCCACAAGCTTACATCCTCTAGTGGTTAGGAGATGTTATAAGCCACAGTAACACCTTGTCATCTTTCACAGAAAAAATGTAATTCATGGATTAGCATACCATCCAAACATCTGTGTCTATACCAAAGTAACCTACCATAATAATTAGTACTGTTTAAATACCTATATATCTAATTGCTTGTGCTTCATTAGTAGGATCGAAAGGTTATTCCTGGACAAACTGTCAACCCATGAAAGGAAACAACCAGAACTGATCAGAGTCCAAAATGACATCTCCAGAGAAAGTAGACTTTTGCTTCTCGTCCACCTGTGCCCCTTTTCTAAGCCTAGGGAACAATCTGCAGAAGATGGGGCATGGTAGAATGTAAGGGCTGAAATTGGGGTGAATAGTGAAACTACAGTAATATAGACTGGACACTTATTTGATCAACTTGAATGTACATACAAGCCCCTCCAGCTGGATGATGGGAGCCTTGGACTGTGTGGGTTTGGGCACAGCTGCTTGCCAATTGGTTTTACATGAAGGATGCTTATACTCACAACTTACTACTTATTGTTTAAAAAAATGAAATTAGGGCTGGAGAGATGGCCTAGCGGTTAAGAGCACGACCGCTCTTACAGAGGACTCGGGTTCGATCCCCAGCACCCACATGGCGGCCGAGAACCGTCTGAAACTCCAATTCCAGGAGAACTCCAGTTCCAGGGGAATCCGACACCCTCTTCTGACCTCCGCGGCATTGCATGACACGGGTGCACAAACTTGCATGCAGACAGTACATTCATACACATACAAAAATAAATAAAATTAATAAAAAAATAAAAAAATGAAAGAAAAGAAAGTATAAAAAAAGATTCACAGAAAAAAAAAAAAAGGCTCAAAATGAGCCTACCACCTGACCCAGTCATACTACTCCTGGGTATATACCCAGAAGACTCATCCTACCACAGAGATACAAGTAGATGCCTGTTTATTGGAGCTCTCTTCCCAATAGCAATGAGCTGGAAACAACCCATATGCCTCTACACCAATGAGTGGATAGAGAAAATGTACATCTACACAATGGTGTTCTATGCAGCAGTAAAGAAACATGACATAATGTTTGTAGGTAAAGGGCTAGAACTAGAATAAATTATGGTAACTGAAGTAACAAGGTCCCAGAACAACAAAGGAGGAATGATATACCTCATTTGTGGATGCTAGCACCAAGTACCTACTTGGTTTTTTTTTTTTTTTTCTTGTTTTTGTTGTTTTTTAATATTTTATTTATTTATTTATGTATGTGTATGAATGTACTTTCTGCATGTAGGTTTGTGCACCCGTGTCGTGCAATGCCGCGGAGGTCAGAAAAGGGCGTCGGATTCCCCTGGGACTGGAGTTCTCCTGGAATTGGAGTTACAGACGGTTCTCAGCTGCCATATGGGTGCTGGGGATTGAACCCGGGTCCTCTGTAAGAGCAGTCGGTACTCTTAACTGCTAGACCATCTCTCCAGCCCCCCAAGTACCTACTTGTAAGGCAAACTGAGCAACTTTAATGTTATGTTTCTCTTTACCTAAGAGCAACTGTGCTCTTAGAATATGGAATCCCTTAATGAGCTCTAGAATTAAACTACTACTTATTTTTCAGACTTTATGCTTTTGGCATATGGGTGGAGGGTATGTATACCTATTTTAGAGTAATATAAAATGGAAAAGGAAAATGTGAATTTCGAATTATGATTTGGATGTAACATACAGTTTATTTTCAGATGATATGATCTTAGTATGGGTGTGACATACATATAGTATATGTTGAAACAATATGGAATGGAAGGAAGAACAACAACAAATGAACTGGGATAGGGAACCAATTGAAGCAGTAAAGTTCTTCCTCCCCCCCAAAAAATAATCCTCTGCTTTGAAAAATTTTGAAAAAACTCAGAAGGGGATACAGGACATGTATGGTTGAATGCATGAACTCAGGAGGTGGGGGGGGGCATGGAGGGGGAAATGAGTCTGGATTCAGCTATGATTATGTGATGTATGAAATGCCCAAAACTTCAATAAAATAATTTAAAAAACTGAAAGCTTTAAAATTTAGTATATAGTTTCATACTTGACAACTTGCTATTTCTTAGACATGATGTCAATGGTCAAATGGCAAAAGAAAACAGGTACATCATATGACAAAGTTAGGGAAATTTGTACTCAATGAATTGGTAAACACATTTTACAACCTTATGGCAAATAATAGATTCCTGTACTGAAGAGATCTTATAACTCAATAATAAATTGATAGTTTTACACAATTGACAATGGATCCATATGCACCTGCTCTATAAATAAATATACGGCTTGGACACAGACAAGTGAAAATGTGTCCACCATTTTATAGACCCATTAAGAAAATAAAAGTAGGGACTGGAGAGATGGCCTAGCAGTTAAGAGCACTGACTGCTCTTGCAGAGGACCCGGGTTTGATCCCCAGCACCCACATGGTGGCTGAGAACCGTCTGTAACTCCAATTCCAGGAGAACTCCAGTTCCAAGGGAATTCGACACCTTCTTCTGACCTCCGCGGCATTGCATGACACAAGTGCACAAACCTACATGCAGACAGTACATTCATACACGTAAATAAATAAATAATTATGTAAATAAATAAGTAAATAAATAAATGAAAAAAATTTTAAAAAAGAAAAGAAAAGTGATATATTACTGTGGGTCGCCCACAGAGATTTATGGCGGGGCCCATCTAATCCCAGGATGATCCATGTGGGAAACATGCGCAGGAAAGCACACCACGTGAATGCATGTTAAGGTCCAAATGCAGAGAAAGAGTTTATTTCAAGATGTCTGGTTATATAGCATGACTCACATCTCAAGGCTGAATCTTAAACCTTTTCATCTCTATATCCCACCCCATGGGTGTGGCCAGGGAGGTCCCATTAGCTTAGAATGCAGCTCATCTTAACTAAATTTTCCCACATATTATTTCATATTGGAAGATGTATGTTTGAGATAAGATCTTCAAAAGATTAATTAAGTGAAATGAGTCCATTAGCATAAACCTTAATCCATTCTTCCTGGTTTCCTCATTGTAAGTGGAAATTTAAATACAGCCATGAGTGGTCAGAAGACTTCAAGACGATACTGGGAGACAATGGAGACAGGAATAGACCAGAATAAATAAGAAGTCTCTGGTGGCCTTAACAATATACCAATTCCACTGAAGTACTGACACTACAATCTTGGGTTGCCAGCCTCCCAAACCATTAAGTCAATGATATTTTGTTGCTTAAGCTATCTAGTCTGCAGAACCTTGTTTTGGCACTCCTAGCAAACAAATGCACTCACTTACACAATGTAAGTTATGTCACTAAGAATTGGCTTATGAATGGCCATCCATTATTACAAATGATTTTTACAAGATGGTCCAAAGAAAAACAACTGTGGGGTCCAGAAATTACATGCAGATTTCATATGAGATTATAAGAAACAAAAGAACATGGTTGGTTAACTGTCTGAAGACATTGACTCCCTTAGGTAAAGATTTTTCCCCCAAATATGTCTTAGAATAAGGCATCCTTCCAAAGTGAATTGAACATAGCCATAGGAGTTTGAAAAGTCAGCGTTATGATTGATAGCAGGATAAAACTAGAAGCAAATACCATTTTATGGGGAAATAAGCTCAGAACTGAAGACTGGCTAGGACAATCAACAACTTTCATGGAAAGAAATGGTGAAAGGAGAGATACTAATTATATATATATATATATATATATATATATATATCACTGTACATAAAATATTTTATCATAAACTGAGTTTCTGTGTCCAGACAGAGAGCCTAAGAAGTTGGAGGGCACCATGTTTCTCATTGGCGGACTAAACATATCCCCCACCTAGATGAGTGCAAAGGTTCAAATGCCAGCTTTACTTATAGAGGTGGAAAGACATTATGTTTCCATAAAATGATTCATGGACAATTCTGTGACCTCTGTGTAAAACAATTTTGTAAAGTCAATGTGCTTGTTATCTTGCAATAGCCAGCTTTGTAACCTGCTTGAAATGTTTTTGTAATTCTCTGTAGAAAAACAGAGGTCTTGAATTTCACACTGTAAAGAGACTTTTTATTTTATATCTCTAAATTATTTGACTTTAAAAATTAGAGTATTGAAAATATATTTGAAATTTTATGGCAGAATGATATTATATAAATCTATAATTTAAGATTGGGAAATCCTATTCTGGAGGCAATTTCATGCCCCATTTCTGCCCCTAAAATATTTATATTTTAGTTAGAGGGATAAAGAAGTTAGCAGTCATTCATTGCATTGTTAACTATTCTAATAGCTAATGTAAATTCTGATACTGAGTCTCTGAGTCATACGATATCATTAGGTAGTTTTATAAATGAGGCATTTGAGAGTTATGAGTGTAAATGAATTGTGAAATTGCATATGAATCCTTGAGTGTATGAACTGAATTTGAATTCAGTTTTCTAATACCAGTCCATATTTCTAAAAAGCCACTATATTACTTTCTTTTTAAAATTTTATTTATTTTTTAAGGGATTCACAATATAAGAGCACAGTTGTTTTCAGATCACATTAACATTGCTCAGTTTGCCGAACAATTAGGTAATTGGTGCTACCATTCACAGATGAGGGATACCATTTGTCATTTGATTTTCTGGGACTGTGTTACTTCACTTAGCATGATATCTTCTAACTCCATCCATTTACCTGCAAAGTTCATGATAAAAGCCATTATATTATTTTCTAACTGAATATGCATGAATAACAATATTCTAATGATTAATATTAATTATGTCTACAATGCCGACATGCATAGTGAAGGAGACTGTGTTTGAAATTTTGCCTTTGTGACTTAAAATGAGCACCACCTGACCCAGTCATACCATTCCTAGGTATATACTCAGAAGACTCATCTTACTGCAGAGATACATGCACAGCCATGTTTATTGCAGCTCTCTTCACAATAGCAAAGATCTGGAACCAACCCATATGCCCCTACACCAAGTGGATAGAGAAAATGTGGTACATCTACACAATGGATTTCTATGCATCAGTAAAGAAATATGACATCATGAACTTTGCTGATAAATGGATGGAATTAGAACATATTATGCTGAGTGAAGTAACAAGGTCCAAGAAAAACAAATGACTAATGGTATCCCTCATTTGTGGATGCTAGGACCAATTACCTACTTGTAAGGTAAACTGAGTAACATTAATATTATATTTTTCCTTATCTAAAAGTAACTGTGCTCTTGGAATATGAATCCCTTAATGGGCTCTAGAATTAAACTACTACTTATTTTCAGATTTTATAATTTTGGTACAAGGGTGGAGGGTATGTTTGCATATTTTAGAGTAATATAAAATTAAAAGGGAAAATGTGAATCCTGAAATATTATTGGGAAGTGTCATGCAGTTTATTTTCAAATGACATGATTTTAGTATATGTGTGACATATATAAATGCATATGTTGAAACAATACAGACTGGAGGGAACAACAACAACAAAAGAACTGGGGCAGGGAACTGACTGAAGCCATAGAGTTCTTCCCCCCCCCAAAATAATCCTCATCTTTGCAAAACTTTGAAAAGACTCAGAAGGGGATACAGGACATGTATGGCAGACTGTATGAACTTGGGAGGGGCAGGGGGCATGGAGCAGGAAATGAGTCCTGATTTAACTGAGAAGTGATGTATGAAATGCACAAAATTTCAATAAAATATAAAGAAAAGAAAAAAAAAGAAAATTTTGCCTTTGTGATTTTGGATAAGCTATTCTGTAGCTTATATTCTTTTCTGGTATGACATTAACAGAATTTGAACAATTTGTATGGATTTTGAAGGTTTGCACCTTAAGAAATTATGTGATCCAGACAAAAATACTTTTTCTCACTGATAACTTTATGATCACCAATGGGAGTTTAGAAGTGGTAGAGTTTTCTTCTGCATTAATTTTCTGCTTATCTAAAGGAAGAAAAGTCTTCCATTCTTTAGTTTTCAAAACATAGTGTTTGGTCATATGCACATACTGGTCATGAATTGCTTTGGAAGTAAAATTCACAGAGTTTAATCATTTAATGTTATAATCTATGGACAGTCAGTAAACCTTAAGGAATATTATTTTCATTTTAATTCAAATCTAGGATTTTTGTTAACTATCCAATTTGCATTTAAGAGTGTGTTGTTTGTGTGATGTCTGTCATTTCATTGCTGTTGATATCAAGCTTTTTTCATTGGGTAAGGATAGAATGCAGGGTGTTATGTCAATCTTCCTATCTTTGAGACTTGATTTATATCCTAATATGTGTAGAGAACTTTCCAGGTGCTTCTGAGAATATTTTGATGTAATATTCTGTGCATATCTGTCAGGTCAATTTGTTTTATAATGTCATTTAACTGTGTTTGTTTAATTTTTTCATAAAGACTTGTTTATCAGTGACAGTGGAATACTGAAGTCACCCACCATCTCTTATGTTTGGATTTATCTATGGTTTTAGATCTAGTGGTATATTTTATGAAAGTGGGTTCCCATGAGTTGGTACATATATGTTTAAGATAATAATATCTTTGTGTACATTCTTCCTTTAATGAGTATATAGGATCCCTCCCTAGCTCTTCTGACTAATTTTAGTCTGAAGTCTCTTTTGTAAGCTATTAGAATCTCTATATACCTGATTGATTTTTAGTTCCATTTGCTTGCAAAAGCTTTTTCAATCTTTTTATCATAAGGCGGTATGGATAGTTGATGGTGAGTGATATTTCTTGGAGACAACAAAAAGATGGATCCTGTTTTCTAATCCAATCTGCTAGACTGTGTCTTTATATTTGGGAAATTAGACTGTTAATATTGAGAATTACTATTGGCTACACATTAATGCCTATTTTTCCTTTATGGTGTTTTTGTTTTCTTAGACCTCTTTTGCTTAATTTTTCTGGAATTGTTTATTCCTTGTGCCTTCTTAGGTGTACTTAATTTTCTCTTCAGACTCAAGTATACTTTCTAGCAACCTCTGTAAAATTGGCTTAGTTGACATAAATTCCTTAAATTGGGTTTTATCCTGGAAATTTTTTGCATTATTTTATTGTAAGATAGTGTGTCATTGATGAGAAGTCATGCTTCTTGGAGACAGAAAAAAGATGGGTCCTGTTTTCTATTCTTTCTCTTAGCCCGTGTTTCTTTATTGGGGAATTGAGGCCATTTCAGCTCATACTCGTTATTTAAAGGCTTTGCTTTCATATTGCTATCATTAAGTTTAAAAATATTTATAAATATTATTTCTAGAAAGATGGAAAATAATATTATTCAAACTCTTCTTCAGCAAACATTGTTGATATCAAGATGGAGTCGCTTGTGTCAAACCCAAAGAAACATAGAATTAGGAAGTTAAGAAAGGAGAGAGGACTTTATGTGTAATACCTAACTTAAGAGTTATTGGAAAACTTTATGAAGAAAAAAGAAAGAGCACAAGTAAGTGATCTACACTACAGCTAAAAACACTTGAGAAACAACAACAAATGAACCCTAAACCCAAAAGGAAGAAATAACAAAAGTCAGATCAGAAATCAATGAAACAGAAACAAAGAAAACAATACGAAGAATCAATTAATACAAAAGTTGGTTCTGTGAAAAGATAAATTAAATAGACAGACCTCTAGCCCAGTTATCCAAAAGAAAGAGCAACTCCAAATCAATAAAATTTGTGATGAAAGGGGAAACATCACAGCAGATAATGAAAAGATCCAGACAATCATATAAGACTACTTCAAAAACCTATACTAAATTTGAAAACCTAAGAGAAATGGATGAATATCTGATGTCCTGGAAATCAACAAAGCTTAACCAAGAAGAGATTGACAGCTTAAACAGACCTATAATATTTGAGGAAATTGAAAATGTAATAAGAAACATCCCAACTAAAAAAAAAATCCCAGGCCAAGATGGTTTTACAGAAAAATTCTATAAACCATTTAAAGAGGACTTACTTACCACCATTAATAATCAAACTGGTCAGAAGGATACAGAGGGAAATTTCCCAAATTCCTTCTGTCAAGAAAGCATCATCCTAATATCAAAATCAGGCAAAGATACAGCCAAAAAAGAAAGCTATCGACCTATCTCATGAACATAGATGCAAAATTCTCAACAAAATTCTTGCAAACTGCATACTGACCCACATCAAAAAGATCATCCATCATGACAAAGTTGGATTCATACCAGAGATGCAGGAATAGCTCAACATAAGTAAATCAATAAATGATTAAAAGTTTCATTAAAGTGGTGGGTACAAAATTAACCTAGAGAAATCAGTAACCTTTCTTTACACCAACAAGAAGCAACTGAAGAAGTAATATAAGGAGACCTTCCCACTCACAATAGCCTCAAAAACAATAAAATGCCCAAGAACAAGCCTAATGTAAGACACCAAAGATCTCTACAACAAAATTTTTAAACCCCTGAAGAAGGAGATTGAAGAAGACATCAGAAGATGGAAAGACCTCCCGCACTCATGGATTTGAAAAATTAGTATAGTTAAAATGTCCATTCCACACAAATTAATATACAAATTCAATGCAATACCAACTAAAATTAAAGTCCCAATGTGTTTCTTCATACACTTGGGAAAAAATCCTTAAATTCATATGGAAAAACAGAAGACCCTGAATAGCCAAAGCAACCCTGAGTGAAAAGAGGATTACAGGTGGGATCACTATACCAGACTTCAAACTATATTACCGGGCTATAGTCATAAAAACAGACTGGTACTGGAACAGAAACAGACCTGTAAACCAATGGAACAAAATTGAAGATTCAAACTTGAGCTTTATCCACCTTATATTTGACAAAGGGCCAAAAAGTTTCAATGGAGGAAAGAAAATATCTTCAAATGGTGTTGGCCAAAACTGGATCACCACTTGTAGAAGAATAAAATTAAACTCCTACCTCTCATCCTGTACAAAAATCAACTCTAAATGGATCATGTTAAACATGAAACCTGAAACTCTGAAGGTGATAGAAGAAAACACTGCCAGCAACCTACAAGACAAAGTTGTAGAAGACTTTCTAAATCAGACCTCATTAAACTCAAAAGCTTCTGTACATCAAAAAAAAAAAAAAATCAGTGAAGAGAAAACCCACAGAGTGGGAGGAAACCTTCAATGCTGACACATCAGACAGAGCATTAACTTCTAGAACATATAAACTTCTCAGAAAACAAAGAAGAAAACAAATGACTCACTCAAAAGATGGAATAAAGAGCTGATAGAGACTTCATAAGTGAGGAAGTAAAGATGGCTGAAAAACTTCTTAAAAAAGTTTTCAACATCTCTAATAATTAAGGAAATGCAAATTAAAACCACTTTGAGACATCATCTCACTCTGATAAGACTGACTAGGATCAAGAAAACAAATGATATCAAATGCTGGAGAGGTTGTGGGGAAATGGGAACACACTCATCCACGGCTGTGGGAATATAAACTCATACAATCACTACAGAAAGCAGAGTAGAGAGCACTTAAAAGACTCAAAATGAGCCTACCACCTGACCCAGTCATACCACTCCTGGTTATATACCCACAAGACTCATCCTACCACAGAGTTACAAGCACATGCATGTTTATTGCAGCTCTCTTCACAATAGCAAAGAGCTGAAACCAACCCAAGTGCCCCTCAACCAATGAGTGGAGAGAAAAAATGTGATATATACATATATATGTATATATATATATATATATACATATATGTATATATATATCACATTTTTTGAAAATTCATCCATTGAGGGAGCCTATGTTGACTCCACAGTATTCTGTTATGAATAGTGCTGCAGTAAACATTGGAATCTTTGAAAGTCTCTCTGTGTCATGTTTCCTTAGAATCCTTAACGGTATATCAAGAAGTTGAATAGTTGGGGTAAGTATTTGTTCTATCATTTGTTTTTTGAGGAATATTCTGATTTACACATCAGCTTGTCAAATTTACATTTCCATCAATGATGGATGAAGGCTCACTTTTCCATAGCATCACCAGCATTTGGTGCTTGGGATTATTTAAAGATAGCTATTGTGACTGGGTGTAATGGTCTCTTGGGGAAATGTGAATAGGCCTTTCTCCTATGGCTACAGATACTGCACATTTTCCATGTGTATTGGATATATCTAATTTATTTTTGGAGGACTGTCTGTCCAATTTAAGAGCTGATTTAACAGTGTTGTTCTTTATGAACTGTTGTTTAGACATTACATTATTGGTATACACTCAGTATTAATCTTTATCAGATGACTAGCTAGCAAACATATTCTCACATTTTGTGTAATGCCTATTCACTCTGGTAACTATTTCTGAATCTGGGGGAAGCTTTCAAATTTTATTCAGTTCCATTTGCTAATTCTTTGTGTTATTTTCTAAGCTATTGGTGACTGTTCAAAAAAGACCTGCCAGGGCCAGGCATGGTGTTACATGCCTTTAATCCTAACACTCAGGAAGCAGAGGTAGGCTGATCTTTGTGAGTTCAAGCCCAGCCTGGTCTACAGAGTGAGTTCAAGGACAGCTGGGACTACAGGGAACCTGTCTCAAAAAGACAAAAAAAAAAAAAAAAAAAAAAAATAAAAAAAGATTTGCAGAGTAGCCGTACCTGTAAAGTGCTTCTCTGTTTCTTCTATCTTTTTAAAAAAATTTTTTTGTCTTTTTGAGTTTCCTTTTTAACCCCAGCTGTCCCTGGAAATCACGCTGTAGAGACCAGGCTGCTGAAACTGCACAAAGATCGTGCCGGTCGTCCTGCCTCACCAAGGTACCTAAGGAGTTAAAAGCGTGCGCCACCATGCACTGTTTGATGTCAAGCATGTTGATCAAATGAGTGTCCCATGATATTGCTCAGTAGTTTCAGTCACACCATCACCCCAATCATACCCCTTACTCTGCCACAGCCCCCTCTTCTGCAGACTTGTTCTGCCGAGGCTTAGAAAAGGGCACAGGATGGAGAGAAGAAAAAACAGTCCTGACTTTCTTTGGAGATGTTACGTTTTGGACTCTGAGGTCAGTTCTGTGCTGTTTCCTTTCATGAGGTTGACAGTTGTGTCAGGAAATACCTTTCATATCCTACTAGATGATGCACTAAGCAATTAGATAGTATAGGTCTTTAAACAGCTACTTTCATTGATTATTGTTATGTCCTTTGGGTACGGTCACCCTGACTAGCCAGAGATGTAGAGGTGGCCCTGAATAAGATACCGCTCTCTAGCCTCCAATCTAGGATTAATAGGGGCATTACTTTCAACCGCCCTAAACGACTAATTATGGAAGACTTTTAAGACCAGTTATGCACCGAATTCCATTGCTTCACTACCTCACATTTCTTTTTTAGTGTCCACTGCCTGTAAACTTCAGGTTATGCCCAGGATTGATTACCAGATGCCCTCTACACTTTATTCAACATGTGACGATGAAGAGCTCACTGCTCTCTCACACCACCCTACTTGCCTATCTCACTACAGACTTTCTAATTACTGTGCAATGTGAAGAGGAATAAACAGAGCAAGTATTATATTTATTATACACGCTTAAATAAAAAAGGGATGTTTTGCAATATTCCTTTAAAGAACATCGTAAAGGCACGAGTCTACCACCTAAGTCGGGTCCCAGCTGGACTTGTGGGCGGGAACCCGGGGGTCGCAGGGGAGACGCCATAACGCGCCCGGGCAGCAAGACTTGCTAAGCATCCAAGTGGTCTTCCTTTTGGAGAACCTTCAGAACAGAAAGAGAAAGACGAACTTAGGCTTCCAACAGCCAATATATAAAAAAAACTGAAAACCTGAAACCTAGCCAAGTCCATACACCATAAAAAACCACAAATACATAAAAAATACAAAAAATAAGAACGCATCGGAAGGAGGCAAGCAACACCATCCACTACTAGATAGTGAACGATCCTTGGGGACTTGAACCACCAAAGGGAAATCCATATGCCAGACACGACAAGGGACAACATGGGAAAAGGCACAGGATACGCCCACATTAGGCCCTACCAACCTGGAGGAGCTAGCCACAATGGGATCCCCTAGGAGGACCCCAAGGAACAGAGCTTCGACGAATAATTGCAGACATATGCAGAGCAAAGTAGAGAAAATAAAGAAGCAGTCATGGACCCAGCGAGCGCCCTGAACCCCTCCACCCGACCTCGCTGGCTCCCCTGACCCCTGTACAGAAAGAACTAAAGGACAAATGAACCAAACTCCAGAAAAAACTAGAGGGAGAGAATAACAAACTTCTGAAGGAAGTTGAAATACTGAAGAAATCATATGATGAAATGAAAAAGGAACCCAACCAAAGAAGAAAGGAGCCCCAAAGAAGAGATTGAGAAGCACACAAGAAGAGATTGAGAAGCTCAAAAAGGAATGGGGGTAACTACTCTTCTATGCTGTTTCCTCTCGTTATATACTCAGGAAGAAACAAAAGACCCCGCGTCTTCCTTTTTACTAACTGTCGGATCCGGTTGTAAGGCCATTGCCACCTGACCGCGTGCACTTTCGACGCCTCTAGGGATCACCATTGACTCTTACCCGTCGCGTACGCCCCTCCCTGTTCGTCACGCTACCGGCCTGTCTCTTCGGCCTGCTGAAGGAGAAAGCCTCAGAAGTGAATGGAGGAAAAGCAAACAAAGAATATCAGACCTGGAAGATACACAGAGCAATTAAAAACCTCAATGGAAAGATTATGAAAATTTAAAAAAAAACACCAAGAGTGACCAACCAAGTGGAATGTGGGACACTATGAAAAGACCAAACCATCCACATCAGTAGGAATAGAGGAAGGAGAAGAATCTCACAGAGAATAGTTATTGAGCAGACCTTCAACAGATAATAAATGAAAATTCCCAAGTCCCCAAAACGTAAAAAAGCAAGCACCATACAAATACAAGAAGCCACATAGACCCAAATAGACAAGATCGTAGAAAAGAAACTCCCACTTCCACATCATATTAAAATGCTGAGACCCCAAAACAAAAAAATTTGAAGCCTTAACATAAGAGGAAAGCAACAAGTCGACATACAAATGAAACCATCATAATTTCAACTGGACTTCTCTGCAAACATATAAAGCAAGAAAACATGTAGTCAAAGTATTCTAGTCCCAGTGTTAGAAGGCATTGATTGCCAACCCAGATTACGATACCCACAAAATTCGATATGAACTTGGGAGAGAGAAAAATCTTCTATGACAAAAACAAGTTGAAGAATAATGCTCGGAAAAACAACCCTGTAGAAAATAACTTGAAGCAATTAAAGGGACAGAAGAGAAGAGCAACAATCCTCAAAGGCACCTAGAAAAGAAACTACAAAAAACATAACCATAGGAAGCATAAATAGAGGACCTAGAATCCCAAACGCTGGTAATAAGTGAAAGGAAGCAATCACATACTTTCAATGTTGTACCTGTAATATTAAGGCTAAACTCCCAATCAAAAGAGACATAGACTGGAGATTGGATTAGGAACAAAACCCATATATGCGTCCTACAAGAAACATATTTACTCAAGGATAGGCACCAACCTTAAGTGAAGGTGGAAGGAAAATATCCAAAGCATGTAACAAAAATGAAAGCAGGTTTGCATATTTAATATAGACAAAATAGTAATTCAAAGTAAAAGAAATACAGAAGAGACAAAGAGGAGGGCCAATTACATTCTTTAATTGAAAGAAAATTCACAGAAGATTTCAACAATATATGAATATATATGTCACCAACTCTGTGCACAAACTTTATAAAGACAATTCTCTAGGGCTTCAAGGCACAGATAACCCCAGCACACTAATACTAGGGGGACTTCAAATACCCCATTANGAACTTTGCTGATAAATAGATTTGAAATTGAACTATTATAGAGCTGAGTGAAGTAACACAGGTCCAAGAAAAACAAATGCTAGTAGGTACCCTCATTTGTGTGATGAGATGACAATTACCTCCTATGTGATGTCAGGAACTGATGTAACATTAATCATTATATTTTTCCTTATCTAAAAGAAACGTGCTCTTAGGCTAATGGATACCTTAATGGGCTCAGAATTAAACTAACTTACTATTTTCAGATATTTATAATTTTGGTACAAGGGTGAGGGTAGTGCTTTGCTATTTTAGGAGTGAAATATAAAAAGCAATTAAAAGGGAAAATGTGAATCGCTGGGAAATATTATTGGTGAAGTGTCACTGCCAGTTTGTAGTTTCAATGTGGCATAATTTGTATATCTGTGTGAGGCATATATAACAATGCAGTTGTAAACAATAGGCAGCACTGGGTGGACCAACAACAACAAGAACTGGGGCAGGAACTGACTGAAGCCATAGACGTTTCTTCCCCCCCCAAAATAATCCTCATCTTTGCAAAACTTTGAAGACTCAGGGGGATACAGACATGTATGGCGACTGTATGAACTTGGGAGGGGCAGGGGGCCATGGAGCAGGAAATGAGTCCTGATTTAACTGAGAAGTGATGAAGTATGAAAATGCACAAAATTTCAATAAAATATAAAGAAAAAAAAAAAAAAAGAAAATTTGCCTTTGTGATTTTGGATAAGCTATTCTGTAGCTTATATTCTTTTCTGGTATGACATTAACAGAATTTGAACAATTTGTATGGATTTTGAAGGTTTGCACCTTAAGAAATTATGTGATCCAGACAAAAATACTTTTTCTCACTGATAACTTTATGATCACCAATGGGAGTTTAGAAGTGGTAGAGTTTTCTTCTGCATTAATTTTCTGCTTATCTAAAGGAAGAAAAGTCTTCCATTCTTTAGTTTTCAAAACATAGTGTTTGGTCATATGCACATACTGGTCATGAATTGCTTTGGAAGTAAAATTCACAGAGTTTAATCATTTAATGTTATAATCTATGGACAGTCAGTAAACCTTAAGGAATATTATTTTCATTTTAATTCAAATCTAGGATTTTTGTTTTAACTATCCAATTTGCATTTAAGAGTGTGTTGTTTGTGTGATGTCTGTCATTTCATTGCTGTTGATATCAAGCTTTTTTCATTGGGTAAGGATAGAATGCAGGGTGTTATGTCAATCTTCCTATCTTTGAGACTTGATTTATATCCTAATATGTGTAGAGAACTTTCCAGGTGCTTCTGAGAATATTTTGATGTAATATTCTGTGCATATCTGTCAGGTCAATTTGTTTTATAATGTCATTTAACTGTGTTTGTTTAATTTTTTCATAAAGACTTGTTTATCAGTGACAGTGGAATACTGAAGTCACCCACCATCTCTTATGTTTGATTTATCTATGGTTTTAGATCATAGTGGTAGATTTTATGAAAGTGGGTTCCCATGGTTGGTACATATATGTTTAAGATAATAATATCTTTGTGTACATTCTTCCTTTAATGAGTATATAGGATCCCTCCCTAGCTCTTCTGACTAATTTTAGTCTGAAGTCTCTTTTGTAAGCTATTAGAATCTCTATATACCTGATTGATTTTTAGTTCCATTTGCTTGCAAAAGCTTTTTCCATCTTTTTATCCTAAGGCGGTATGGATAGTTGATGGTGAGTGATATTTCTTGGAGACAACAAAAAGATGGGATCCTGTTTTCTAAATCCAATCTGCCTAGACTGTGTCTTTATATTTGGGAAATTAGACTGTTAATATTGAGAATTACTATTGGCTACACATTAATGCCTATTTTTCCTTTATGGTGTTTTTGTTTTCTTAGACCTCTTTTGCTTAATTTTTCTGGAATTGTTTATTCCTTGTGCCCTCTTGAGGTGTACTTAATTTTCTCTGGCTCAGCTCAAGTATACTTTCTAGCAACCTCTGTAAAAAAATGGCTTAGTTGACATAAATTCCTTAAATTGGGTTTTATCCTGGAAATTTTTTGCATTATTTTATTGTAAGATAGTGTGTCATTGAGAGAAGTCATGCTTCTTGGAGACAGAAAAAAGATGGGTCCTGTTTTCTATTCTTTCTCCTTAGCCCGTGTTTCTTATTGGGGATTGAGGCCATTTCAGCTCATACTCGTTATTTAAAGGCTTTGCTTTCATATGCTATCATAAGTTTTAAAAATAATTTATAATATTATTTCTAGAAAGATGGAAAAATATTTATTCAAACTCTTCTTCAGCAAACATTGTTGATATCAAGATGGAGTCCTTGTGTCAAAACAAAGAAACATAGAATTAGGAAGTAAGTTAGAAAGGGAGGAGAGGACTTTATGTGTAATACCTACTTAAGAGTTTATTGGAAAACTTTATGAAGAAAAAAGAAGAGCACAAGTAGTGATCTACACTACAGCTAAAAACACTTGAGAACAACAAAATGAACCAAACCCAAAAAGGAAGAAAAAGAAGAAACAAAAGAAATCAAAAAAAAAAAAAAAAAAAAAAAAATCAATTAATACAAAAGTTGGTTCTTGAAGATAAATTAAATAGACAGACCTTAGCCCAGTTATCCAAAAGAAAGAGCAACTCCAAATCAATAAAATTTGTGATGAAGGGGAAACATCACAGCAGATAATGAAAGATCCAGACAATCATATAAGACTACGTTAAAAACCTATACTAAATTTGAAACCTAAGAGAATGGATGAATATCTGATGTCCTGGAAATCAACAAAGCTTAACCAAGAAGAGAGATTGACAAGCTTAAACAGACCTATAATATTTGAGGAAATTGAATACAAAACACTCCCAACTAAAAAAAAAAAAAAAAAACCCAAATCCAGGCCAAGATGGTTTACAGGAAAAATTCTATAAACCACTTTAAAGGACTTACTTACCACCATTTAATAATCCAAACTGGTCAGGAAGGATACAGAGGGAAATTTCCAAAATTCCTTCTGTCAAGAAAGCATCATCCTAATATCAAAATCAGGCAAAGAGATACAGCCAAAAAGAAGACTATGACCTATTTCATGAACATAGATGCAAAATTCTCAACAAATTACAAACTGCATACGACCACAATCAAAAAGATCATCCATCATGACAAGTTGGATTCATACCCAGATGCAGGAATGCTCAACATAAGTAAAATCAAAAATGATGAGTAGTTTCATTAAAGTGGTGGGTACAAAATTACCTAGAGAAATCAGTAACCTTTCTTTACCCCAACAAGAAACTGAGAACTGAAGAAGTAATATAAGGAGACCTTCCCACTCACAATAGCCTCAAAAACAATAAAATGCCAGAAACAAGCCTAATGTAAGACACCAAGATCTCTACAACAAATTTTTAAACCCCTGAAGAAGAGATTGAAAGAAGAAGACATCAAGAAGATGGGAAAGACCTCCCTCACTCATGGATTTGAAAAATTAGTATATTTAATGTCATTCCACACAAATTAATATACAAATTCAATGCAATACCACTAAAATTAAAGTCCCAATGTGTTTCTTCATACACTTGGGAAAAATCCTTAAATTCATATGGAAAAACAGAAGACCCTCAAATAGCCAAGCAACCCTGAGTGAAAAGAGGATTACAGGTGGGATTCATTTACCAGACTTCAAAACTATATTACCGCGGCTATAGTCAATAAAAACGACTGGTACTGGAACAGAAACCGCCCTGTACCAATGGAACAAAATTGAAGATTCAAAACTTGAGCTCATTTCCACCTTATATTTGACAAGGGGGCCAAAAAGTTTCAATGGAGGAAAGAAAATATCTTCAAATGGTGTTGGCCAAAACTGGTCACCACTTGTAGAAAGAATAAAATTAAACTCCTACCTCTCATCCGTACAAAAAACTCAACTCTAAATGGATTCATGTTAAACATGAAACCTGGAAACTCTGAGGTGATAGAAAGAAAACACTGCCAGCAACCTACAAGACAAAGTTGTAGAAGACTTTCTAAATCAGCCTCATTAAACTCAAAAGCTTCTTACATCAAAAAAAAAAAAAAATCAGTTGAAGAGAAAAACCCACAGAGTGGGAGGAAACCTTCAATGTGACACATCTGACAGAGAATTAACTTCTAGAACATATTAAACTCTCTCAGAAAACAAAGAAGAAAAACAAATGACTCATCAAAAGATGGATAAAGAGCTGATAGAGACTTCATAAGTGAGGTAAGTAAAAGTCGGCTGAAAAACTTTCTTAAAAAGTTTTCAACATCTCTAATAATTAAGGAAATTGCAAATTAAAAAACCACTTTGAGACATCATCTCACTCTGAATAAGACTGTAGGATCAAGAAAAAAATGATATCAAATGCTGGAGAGGTTGTGGGGAAATGGGAACACACTCCCACGGCTGTGGGATATAAACTCATACAATCACTACAGAAAGCAGGTAGAAGGCACTTAAAAGACTCAAAATGAGCCTCCACCTGACCCAGTCATACCACTCCTGGGTTATATACCCACAAGACTCATCCTACCCACCGCAGAGATACAGCACATGCATGTTTATTGAGCTCTCTTCACAATAGCAAAGAGCTGAAACCAACCCAAGTGCCCCCTCAACCCATGAGTGGAGGAAAAAATGTGATAATACATATATTGTATATATATATTATATATACATATATGTATATATTTATCACATTTTTATATTATATATATACATTTATTTATAAATGTTACCTTATATAAATTTATACATAAATGTTACATATATAAATGTATATATACCTTTATATATACCCATATACTATGTATATCTCACACACTATATGATATATATTTATCTCACATTTTCTTTATTATATATATATATATATATTATATATGAGTTGAAGCAATACAAATTGGAGGGAACAACAACAACAGCAGCAAAAGTGGGACAAAGAACCAACGAAATCAGTAAAGTTCTCCCAAAAACAATCATCCTCCACTTTGAAAGCTTTAAAAAAACTCAGAAAATATCCAAGACATGTATGGCAGAATGCATGAACTCAGGTGGAGTGGGGGGAATGGAAAGGGAAATGAGTCTAATTTGGACTGAGAAATGATGTATGAAATGGACAAAACTTCAATAACATATTTTTTAATTTTATTTATTTCTGTATGTGTATGAATGTACTGTCTGCATGCAGGTCTGTGCACCCATGTCGTGCAATGCCGCGGAGGTCAGAAGAGGGAGTCGGATTCCCCTGGAACTGGAGTTCTCCTGGAATTGGAGTTACAGATGGTTCTCAGCCGCCATGTGGATGTGGGGATCGAACCCGGGTCCTCTGCAAGAGCAGTCAGTGCTCTTAACCGCTAGGCCATCTCTCTAGCCCCAATAATATTTTTTTAAAAGAATTATTAAAAATCTTCATAAAGACTGGTCTGGTGTTACACACTTGTTAACCCAGTACTTGGACTCAGTATTGAGTAGCAATTTCCTATGATTGGAAACAGATAAAGATTCAGTAAGTAAATATAAAGTTTCAGGGAGTTCCTAAAACACATGTTTCTTACCTATGGTTATAAAAGCACTGAAAATGTGAAGAAAATATTCTTTCACCTACTCAGCCACTTGCAAGTTGGAGCACTAGGCATGTAGATTTTGTGAGATTTCACCCAGGCTAAGGTGAGCTTTTTGGAGATACAGATGACTTTGGGTCATCCTTACTGCTATAATTTCTCCCCTATGCTCCTGCAAGAAACTACAATAAACTTAATAGTTTGCTAAGGATTTGGGTTGAATAATTAATTCCGTTTATTTTCAATGGCCCACCTAAGGCATTTCTTTGTATCTCCCCATAAAAAAAAAAACAAATAATTCATTTAATATAAAAAATTTATTCTCTCAATAAATACCATATCTATCATAAATAAGAAGTTTCATTAACATTCATTTAAAAGAAAAAAGAATAAACAATATACTAAAATTAAAACCCTTGGTAGATCATTTGAAAATATTAATTAGTTTGGTATTGGATGAATCATTTTCGAGAATCCAGTGCACTGTTAAAATAACCTCCAGAAAAGATGGTGAGAAGGTTCATGTCTTAGTTTGCTTTTATGCTTTTGTGGTTAAAACACTGACCAAAGCAGCTTGTAGAAGGAAGAGTCTATTTAGCTAATGATTCCACAGGGTAAAAGTCCATCATGATGGGGAGCCATGGCTGAAGGAGGTGGCCAGACAGGAGAGCAATCACATGTTCAAACAGGCACAAGAAGCAGGAAGAGACTGGAGATTCAGCTAGGCTTAGGAACTCTCAAAGCCTATCCTCCAGTGACTTGCATCCTCTTGTATGGCCACACTCCCTAAAACCTCCCAAAAGAGTGCCACCAACAAGATACAAAATGTACAAATGCCTATGGGGGATCATTCTCAAATGACCACAGTCCATAATGAATTTTATTTTCTATGAGCTATACCATAGTCCACAGAGATTAATAAAGATATTTGATGAGAACAGAGAAAAATAAGCTGGGATAAGAGACACTATAAACACCACCCAGATTCCCATAAAATTTTTAGAAATTATTTATTTTTATGTATATGAGTGTGATGTGTGCATGTGTGTAAGTGCCCCTGTGCCACACAATCTCCTCAGAGATCAAAAGAAGCATCAGATCCCCTGGAACTGGAATTATGGACTGTTGCCAGCCACCATGTGGATGCTGGGAACTAAACCTAGGTCTTCTGCAAGAATAGCCAGCGCTCTCAACTCCTCTCCAGCCCCAGCTTCCCATAATATTAATGAAATCTGTAAGTGTGAAGAAATTACATTTCATTGCTTTCACTTTCAAAGATGATGGGAGTATTGCTGCAACAGAGAAGACAGTCCAAGACATCTCTGAAGATATAATTCATAATTAAGAATACAGTTCACCAAGCCCATCACTGTCGCATCTGGAGAAGACCTAAATTGATTATATCTTTCAGTTCCTTGGAATTAATTGTCTGATTTCCAGATCACGTTTTATTTTTTAGGAGTTTTTGCTTGTTTGTTTGTGGGGAGGGGGTTAGGTGTCGGGGGTATTCCATGAGTGCAAATACATTATGTGTTTGTGTGTATGCATGTGTGTGTTTGTATGTGTTTGTGTGTATGCAATGTGTGTGTTTGTGTGTGTAGGTGTATGTGTGTGCTTGTGGATGTTACAGGTGAACCTCTGTAGTATTCTTCGGCAGCTGCCCTTCTTGGTTTCTTGACAGGGACTTTCATTGGTACGAAGCTCACCAAGAAAGCTAGGTTGGCGGGCCAGAGAGGCTTAATTTAAAGAGCTGCTCACTTGCCTCTGCCTTTCAAGTGCTGGAAGCATGTGTGAGGTGCCTGGATTTTATACATGGATTCTGGAGCTCAACCTCAGATATTTATCCTCAGGTTTTAGGAACTACATCAACTCCTCAGGCCCTCATTTCTCACCAATTTGGTCGATTAGATCAGATAATCATGTCTGATATAAGCACTCACTAACAAAAATATGATCATACTTTGGAGAATTATATGTTAAGTGATATTTTAAAGTAGATGTTACCAAGCCATAGAATAGCTAGTAGAGTAAAATTTTTGTGTTGATTTGGTTTCTAGATTTAATCATTTCAGTCATTCTAGTTTACATTATGTCAAGTGTGCTGTGGAACAATAGTGGTTTCTTTTACTTTTGTTTTCTACTCCCCACAAGTCACCCTCTGGTGAAGCTCCTAATGAACCATGAATTGATTTATGAGAGAAAACTAGAAGAAATTAAATCCTGGATAATTTATTGATTGGTTAATTTCTATTGCTTCCTTTTTTCTGTATTGGCAACTAGCAAGCTTGATAGGTTGAGGACTTCAGTACCTGTGAGAGTGTCCAAAGAAATTTTATTTCAAAATGAGCTTCCACGTCTAAAAATGCCTTCATTTCAAAATAAAGTATAAAAAAAAAGAACAAAGACATCAGACTGATAGAAGAATCACTGTGTTAAAAACAATTCATAATAGTCAATCTGATACAATTAATTTGCATTTCATTCCTAGTAAAATACATCCCTGAAAGCAAATATATAACTTACTAGATTATTTTCTGCCAGGCTGGACTTAAATCCTAAAAAAAATTAGGATAATAGTGCTTAAAAGCTATTTTTACTAAAGACAATTGACTCTTAATTCGGGTACACACATATTTTTGTTTAGAAACAAGTGCATTATGATATGATGCAAAGGGGTTTTCCTCAGGTAACCAGGATTTTAAAACATAGAGATATCAAAGAAAAAAGACAATTGCAAATGTCAAATTATTCATGGGAATATTATTTTCCAAAGCTATAAAACATATGACTAAAACACCTGCAGTTGTTTTGCACTTTAGCTACAAGAATGAATGTGCCAGAGATAATGAATCTTTAAATGATTATGTTTGCCTTCTAAAGATTTAGAATGATGTCAAACTTTCTTAATATAATAATGACTAGAATAGTTTTTTTGTTTTCTTTAATAGTTTCCCTTGAGACATTTGAAAGTCCTTCTGTTAACATGGAGCGGCACTTTGAAAAATGGACTGAAGTTTTTCATTTTTGCTTTTAGATGACAGAACTGTGCATCAATGAGCTGTTGAGTGACAGAATAGTCTCCATAAAAGCTAAAATGGGAGGCTAAATGTAGCAGCATGCAGCTCCTGCAAGCCTGCAATTCACATTTGCAAAAGGTAGAAAGTGCCTTGAGATGACACGTGCTTTCTATGACTCAGGGAAGGCACATTTAACATTTTGTAGTTTGTGAGCTACTGCCACTTTCTATTTTTATTCTGTGATCATTCTATTACATGTTGCAAATCCATGTGTTGCATTTGTCCCACTGGACATATGTGACCAAGTCACACAGCATCTCAGGATGGAAAGTCATTATGATTCTTTAGTTTTAAAATTACGTTAAGACACTAGTGAGATGGCTCCATGAATAAAGTGCTTTCTGCATAAGCATGAAGAAGAGAGTTCTGATCCCCAGAGCACACATAAATGCCAGGTACAGGAAGACAGCTGCCCTGCAATTCCAACAGCTGGAAAATAGAGACAAGGGATTCATAGTCATCCTGGTTAACTAAACTGTATGATTTTTTTTAATTAATTAATTTATTTTTAAGAGATTTCACTTCAGCAGTGATCTTTTTTTATTAATTTTATTTATTTCTGTATGTTTATGAATATACTGTCTGCATGCAAGTCTGTGCACCCGTGTCGTGCAACGCCATGGAGGTCAGAAGAGGGTGTCGGATTCCCCTGGAACTAGAGTTCTCCTGGACCTAGAGTTTCAGACTTTCGGCCGCCATGTGGGTGCTGGGGATCGAAGCCAGGTCCTCTTCAAGAGCAGTCAGTGCTCTTAACTGCTAGGCCATCCTTCCAGCCCTAATTTAATTTATATATATATATATTTTTTTAATCAAATCTAGACACGTGTTCCCACATCCCCCTACCCCACCAGAGCTCATGCATTCTGCCAAACATGCTTTACATCTCTTTCTCAGTCTTTTTCAATATTCTCCATGTGGAAGTTGACTGTTTTAGCAAAAGTTCACTGTTTCAGTCAGTTCTTTGATGCAGTCCTTTCTATTGTTGTTGTTATTGTTTCCAATATGCATCACTCCCGACTGCTTTGGACAAAAGCTCAAGGGGCCGTGCACAAGAAATACTTACAACTAGGTAATTGGCACTAGCATCCACAGATGAGGGATACCATTCGTCGTTTGTTTTTCTGGGACTGTGTTACTTCACTCAGCATGATGTCCTCTAGTGCCAGCCATTTTCCTGCAAAGCTCATGATGTCCTCTTTCTTTACTGCTGCATAGAACTCCATTGTGTGGATGTACCACATTTTCTCTATCCACTCATCAGTTGAGGGGCATTTGGGTTGGTTCCAGCTCCTTGCTATTGTGAAGAGAGCTGAAATAAACATGGGCATGCAGGTATCTCTGCGGTGGGGTGAGTTCTGAGGGTACTTGCCTAGGAGTAGTATGGCTGGATCTGGTGGCAAGTTCATTCCAATTCTTCCAAGGGCTCTCCACAATGCTTTCCATAGTGGCTGTACGAGTTTACATTCCCACCAGCAGTGGATGAGTGTTCCCCTTTCCCCACAACCTCTCCAGCACTTGGTATCATTTGTTTCTTGATCCTAGCCAGTCTTATTGGAGTAAGATGATATCTTAAAGAGGTTTTGATTTGCATTGCCATAATGAAGTGTGGTTTAACACTTCTTAAGGTGTTTCTCAGCCAAATCTAATTCCTCACTTGTGAAGTCTCTGATCAGCGCTTTGCTCCATCTATTGAGTGGGTTATTTGTTTTCTTTCTTCTTGGTTTTTTGAGTAGTTTATATATTCTGGAAATCAATGCTTTGTCAGATGGTTTTGCGATGAAGGTTTCCTCCCACTCTGTGGGATATCTCTTCACTTCCTTGATTGTTTCTTTTGATATACAGAAGCTTTTGAGTTTAATGAGGTCCCATTTGTCAATTGTCTGCCTTAATTCTTGTGCAGCTGCTGTCTGATTTAGGAAGTCTTTTTTTTAAATTTTTATTTATTTCTTTATGTGTATGAATGTACTGTCTGAATGCAGGTTTGTGCACCCGTGTCGTGCAATGCCACAGAGGTCAGAAGAGGGTCTCGGATTCCCCTGAAACTGGAGTTCTTCTGGAATTGGAGTTTCAGATGGTTCTCCGCTGCCATGTGGGTGCTGGGGATCGAACCTGGGTCCTCTGCAAGAGCAGTCAGTGCTCATAACCACTAGGCCATCTCTCCAGCCCCGATTTAGGAAGTCTTTTGCTAGGCCTATGTCTTGTAGCCTGCTGACAACTTTTTCTTCTATCACCTTCAGAGTTTGGGGTTTCACATTGAGGTCTTTGATCCATCTGGAGTTGACTTTTGTACAGGGCACGAGGTAGGGGTTTAATTTCATTCTTCTACAAGTGGTGATCCAGCTTTGTCAACACCACTTGCTGAAGATGCTGTCTTTTCACCATTGTGTCTTCTTGACCGCCTTGTCAAATATGAGATGGCTGAAATTGTAGGAGCTCAGGTTTGGATCTTCGGTTTTGTTCGATTGGTCAACATGTCTGTTTTTGTGTCAGTATCAGGCTCTTTTTATGACTATAGCACTGTAGTATAGTTTGAAGTCTCATAAGGAGATCCCTCCTGTGTAGTTCTTTTCCCTCAGGGTTGTTTTGGCTATTCAGGGTCTTTCGTTTTTCCAAATGAATTTAAGGACTTTTTTTTTCCAAGCCTGTGAAGAAACTCTTGGGGATTTTGATTGGGATTGCATTAAATCTATACAAGAGTTTTGGTAGAAAGGACAATTTTACAATGTTAATTTTCCCAATCCATGAGCATGGGAGATTTTTCCATCTTCTGATGTCTTCTTCAGTTTCTTTCTTTACAGGTTTAAAATTTTTGTTGTAGAGATCTTTGGTGATTTTGGTTTGGTTTGTTTCTAGGTATTTTATTGTTTTTGAGGCTATTGTGAGTGGGAAGGTCTCTGAATTCTTTCTCCAGTTGCTCGTTCTTGGTGTAAAGAAAGGCCATTGATTTTTTTAGGTTAATTTTGTATCCTGCCACTTTGCTGAAGATCTTAATCATTTCTAGGAGTTTTCTGGTGGAGTTTTTAGCATCCCTTCAGCAAATAGGGATAACTTGACTTCCTCTTTTCCAATTAGTATTCCTTTAATTTTCTTTTCTTGCCTTATTGCTCTAGCAAGTGTTTCAAGCACTATATTGAAGAGGAGTGGTGACAGAGGACAGCCTTGCCAAATTCCTACCTTTAAAGGGAATGTTTCTGTCATTTCCCCATTTAGGATGATATTGGCCTTGGGTTTCCTGTATATGGCTTTGTTTACATTGAGGAATGATCCCTCCAATCCAATTCCCTCTAGGTCTTTAAGCATGAAGGGATGCTGGATTTTGTCAAAGGCTTTTTCAGCATCAATTGAGATGATGGTGTGGTTTTTGTCTTTCATTCCATTTATGTGTTTGATGATGTTTATTGATTTTCATATGTTGAACCATCCCTGCATCTCTGGTATGAATCCAACTTGGTCATGATGGATGATCTTCTTGATGTGGGTCTGTATGCGATTTGCCAGTATCCTGTTTAGAATTTTGGCATCTGTGTTCATTAGGGAGATGGGTCTATAGTTCTCCTTTTTGGTTGTATCTTTCCCTGGTTTTGGTAGTAGCGTAATGCTGGCTTCATAGAAGGAATTTGGGAGAAGTCCCTCCATTTGTATCCTTCTAAACAATTTAAGTAGTAATGGTTGTAAGTCTTTACGAAATATTTTATAGAATTCTGCCGTGAATCCATCCGGGCCTGGGCATTTTTTGGTTGGGAGGCTACTTATTACATCTTCGATTTCTTCCTGTACTATTGGTCTGTTTAGGCTGTCGATCTCTTCTTGGTTGAGCTTTGGTGATTCCCAGGATTTCAGATATTCATCCATTTCTTCTAGGTTTTCAAACTTAGTAGAATATAAGTTTTTGAAGTAGTCCCGTATGATTGTCTGGATCTTTTCATTGTCTGTTGTGATATTTCCCCTTTCATCACAGATTCTATTGATTTGGAGTTGTTCCCTCTTTCTTTTGGTTAACTGGGCTAGAGGTCTGTCTATCTTGTTTATTCTCTCAAAGAACCAACTTTTGGATTCATTGATTTTTTTTTTTTTTTTTTGTCTTGTTTTCTTTGTTTCTATTCATTGATTGCTGCTCTGATTTTGCTCCCTACTTTCTTCCTGTCTGTTGCATTTAGGGCTCATATGTTCTTGCCTCTCAATGCTTTTAGCTGTAGTGTTAGATTATTCACTTGTGCTCTTTCTGTTTTTCTTAATGTAGGCACCCAGCGGGCTATAAAATTTCCCTCTTCTGACTGCTTTTAAGGTATTCCCATAGGTTTTGTTGTATTGTCATCGTCATTCAGTACAAGAAATGCTCTTCTTTTTTCTTTTTCTTTATTTGACCATTCATTATTCAAGAAGGTGTGTTAGTCTGCATGTGTTCTTGTCGGCAGTAAGGCTTATCCTAGTGTGATATTGAGCCTTACTGCACTGTGATCTGATAGACTGTTATGAACTTTTCAATCTTTTTGTATTTTGTGGAGGTTTTTCTGTGTCCCAGTAGTATCGATTTTGGAGAATGTCCTGGTGGGCTGAGTAGAAAGTGATTCTCTTGTCTTCGCGTGAACTATTTGGTAAGAGGTTATGTGGTCCCTTTGGTGTCTTATATTGTTCAGTTCAGCTGTCTCTCTGTTTATTTCTTTGTCCTGTTGACCTGGCCAAAGGACTCAGTGTGTACTGACATCCCCTACTATGAGTTACTGGAGTTAGTGTGTGACTTGTTGGGTCCTGGAGAATTGTCTTATAAAGTTTGGTGCACCAGAGTTGGGACATGTATATTCAATAATTGTGAAATCTTCTTGGTGGAATTTCCTTTGATATACAAAATGTAATTGGCCCTTCCTTCTTTGTCTCTTCTGTTTTCTTTTACTTTGAATTCTATTTTGTCTGATATTAAATATCACACCTGCTTTCTTTTGTTACCATTTGCTTGGATTTTTTTTCCATCCTTTCACTTAAGGTGGTGCCTGTCCTTGAAGGTAAGATATGTTTTTTGTAGGGACCGCATATCGATGGGTTCTGTTTCCTAATCCAATCTCCCAGTCTATGTCTTTTGATTGGGGAATTTAGTCCATTAATATTTAAGGTTATGACTGATAGGTTTGTGTTGCTTCCTTTTGCCTTATTATCCATTTGCGGTTTGGGTTTAGGTTTCTACTTCTACAGTTATGCTTTTATTGATTTCTCTTTCTAGGTGCCTGAGGATGGTTGCTCCTTTCTTCTGTCCTTTCAATTGCTTCAAGTATTCTCTACAGGGTTGTTTTTCCAGACATGTATTCTTTCAACTTGTTTATGTTATGGAAGTTTTTTCTCTCTCCTTCAGTTACAATTGACATTTTTGCTGTGTATAGTAACCTGGGTTGGCATCTATTGTCCTTTAACACTGGGAATAATTTGCTCCAGGTTCTTCTTGCTTTCATAGTTTGCATTGAGAAGTCAGTTGTAATTATGACAGGTTTGCCCTTATAGGTCACTTGTTGCTTTTCTCGTATGGCTTTAAGGATTTTTGTCTTTGTTTTGGGTGTCTAGCATTTTAACTATGATGTGGCATGGAGAATTTCTTTTCTCATCTTGTCTGTTTGGAGCTCTATGTGCTTCTTTTATTTGTATTGGTTTGCCTTTTTTTAGTTTGGGGAAGTTTTCATCTATTATTCTGTTGAAGGTCTCATCAATAACATTCTCCTGGGATTCTTCTCCTTCCTCTATTCCTACGATGTGGAGGTTTGATCTTTCCATAGTGTCCCACAGTTCCTTGTTGGTCCACTTTTGTGTTTTTTAAAATTTTCATAATCTTTCCTTGAGGTTTTTAGTTCTTCTATGTTATCTTACAGGTCTGATATTCTTTGTTCTGCTTCCTCCATTCTGCTTCTGAGGCTTATTCCATTCCTTTCCTCTTGATTGGATGAGTGTTTGATATACTTTTCATTTCCTCTTCTGATTTTGTTAGTGTTTCTACTCCTTTTTGGAGCTTCTCAATCTCTTCCTCTAGCTCTTTGCTTTGCTGGTTGGTTTCCTCATCTTTTTTCAGCATGGTATCTTTTCCATGCTTCTACTTCCTTCCAGAGTTTGCATTCTCTCTCTCTAGTTTCTTCTTGAGTTCTTCATTCTCTTTTTTCTTAGTTCTTTGATGTGCTCTCTCTTTATAATCTTGTAGTTCTTTAAATATTTTCCCAATTGTGTTTCTGATATCTGTGTCCTGGGCCATCCCCAGGGGAATCCCACTGTAGGAATCTTCCATAGGGTTGGTAAAGCTTGGTGTAGAATTATCCTCCCCCTTTTCCGTGTTTTCTCTTCTTCGTGTTCCTGGCATATGGGCTTCTCCTTGACTGTATTCCAATGTGAGTCCTAAATGCCTCTTCACTGTGTTGAAGGCTTGCTTTGCTTGCTTCCTTCAGATGACTTTGTAATCCCAGTTGGCAGGGGGGTGATCTTTAGCCGGTGCCCTGGTACCTGCTCTTCAGCTGGTCTCAGGAGATCTGAGATCTCAAGACTCACACAACCCTGCCTTTTATACCAGCTGGGAGGATAACTCCGCCCCCACAGCCACAAAAGCCAATGAAGTGAAAGACAACTAGATTAACAGATTAACTAGATTAAGTCAATCAACAATCTGCCTTGCTGAAGTACCCAGCTCCTACCTGCCTTCCTGCACTTTAGCTGGTCTCAGGCTATCTCAGTCAAGACTCACACTGTGGTGTCACCCCCAAGATTTCTGGCAGTGCCCACTTAACACTAGGTCGACCCATGTGGAAAGCCCATGCAGGAAAGCACACCACGTGTAGGCAGGTTGAGGTTCAAATGCAGAGAGATTTTATTCCAACCTGTCTGCTTAAATATCCATCATGACTCAATTCGTCACTTCACCCCACCCCATGGGTGTGGCCAGGGAGGTAGCATTGGCTTAGAACCTAACCCATTCTAACTAAGTTTTCCCACATCTCACCCTTTTAATTTTTTTTTTTTAATTTTTCCAAAAGGCAGCGGAGCCCATGGGTGAGGCTAACAACCCAAAGGAACCTGAGTTTTGAAGAGCCAGCTGCTCAAGCATGTTTTGAGTGCTAGACAGTGGGGGACAGGTCAGAGCTGAAACTTTATTTTCACACTAAGGACATTTAATAAACAAAAATCCCAACCATGAAGTAAGCTAATTGTCAAGAATAAGCAATGAATGTAAGTAACATTCATGTAAAACAAATTAACAAGTATCTATGTTCATATTTTGAAACAACACAAGGTTCCCATAATCCAATTGGAGAAGCTTGTATGCACAAGCATGTTGATCAAATAAGAGCTCAGTCTATATTTCTGTAGTCTCACATTCACCCCAATCTCCCCGCAGCCCTTACATTCTACCATGCCTCTTCTTCCACAATTTGTTCCCTAGGTTTTTGAAAAGGGGCACAAGTGGGTGAGAAGCAAAACAGTCTATTTTCTCTGGAGATGTTCAGGTTGTTTCCTTTCATGGGTTGACAGCTTATCCAGGGTACACACACACACACACACACACACACACACACACACACACACATATATATATATATATATATATGGCTGCCACTGTTGCACAGTATCTCCAGGCAGTTGAGGTGTAGCTGATACTGACAGAGGAGTCTTGCTTGATTCAAGGAGACCAATCTTTTGCTTTATTGCATTAGTGGCCTTTGGTAACGCTCTCTGGCATTTCAGAGGCCAACTGTACATTAGCAAGTGACATCTCAAAACAGTTTTTCATGCTTACACCAGGTCTTCGACAACAGGCACTTACCACCTTTCTCCTTGTAGATATCCCATTTTTATAGACAAAAGGCCTTTATAATTTTGGGGGCTTAGATCCCCTAGCCAACATCCCCTTGGCAGAATAATCCATTGTTGAAATCAGAGCTCTCCTGTATTAATATATTTTGTTTAATTACACAGCTTATAAAGACTTTACTATTATATTTGGCTCTAAATAGAGAATTATCCTTTCACAATTCCTGTATATCAGTCAATTAAAAAAGGTAGTTATACCCGTTTTATAATAAATTACCACTGTAACAGTTGGCTCTTCTCTACAGCTAGGGAACTTCATTACATCACGTTTTTCTTTTTCCTATAAAATGGAAGAGGTAGGAAGGTTTCTCAGCATCTGGAAGGTAAACTTCATTAGATCACATTATAAACAGTTTTCCCAAATAGAATTCAGAGAGATGCTCAGTGTCTGTGACTCAGGCAATCTGATGTTCCTTTTTCTTTAATGTTCAGATGGGTCAGTCTCTCTGCTGGCATTTCCCAGTCCATCCTGCACAGCCAAAAGTTGTATGTTTTCCAGCATTTAGATTGGTGTTTTTACCTGTGGGAAAATACAAATGTCCTCCCATTGTTAGTTTCAAGACCTCAAAATTGAAAATTTATCAAAAGGTTTGGAATACAGAAGGAATATTATACCACCTACCTCTTTTTTTTTAATTTTTATGTTTTTATCTATAGATGAATAAGTTGTATTATAAATACCCATAAACAGGAACCAAGGTGTAAGTTTTCATCAAATTTACCCAGTTTATCATTGACTGTATGCTTGTTTGGGAAGTGAACTTAAACAATTTCTTTAAATTATCCTTCAAGTAAAGGAAAAATGTTACAAGGTGATACTGTATAACACAGAAAAATACAGAGATCATTTGTTTACCTTAACCCCAAAGTTATTGTTGGAAATTCAATACAGATTACAAATAAAAGAATTAACATTTTATATTCACAATTAGTTCAAATGTATTACCATTTTAAACTGCAAACCTTACACAAAGTGGATTTTAATAACTATCTTCCTCCAAGCTCTTGGCCTTCTCCAGGCCTGTCATGAAAACCTGCTTTAAATATTTTTCAATATCTAGCTCTTAATAAAATTTTGTTTTACAGTTCTTATGCCCATCAGTTAATTAAAGACTGGGTAGATATGCCCCATGAGATGTTGTTACCATCATAACCATCTTGATATTTTTTATTGTTGTTTTTTGTTTTTGCGGGAGCTTCTAAGAAGCTTCCTTTGTCATGAACAGGTGCAACGCAGCCCTGCTAAGGGGAGAGGGACACACAGTGCCCACTTTGTGGACACTGTGGGGAACTGGCTTCATTGCATAGAGGACAGTAGGTCAATTCTGTGACCCGACCGGAGAGGTAACTTCCTACTCGGGTCCTTAGCCTGGGACAATGAGACACGTTTCCCAATCTTGGCCATAACTTTCCACCTGCCCAAGTCCAGGACAGGAATTTCACACCAGCTTCCCAGGTTGGTGGTCCACAAAGAGAACCTTTTTCAACATCTACTGGTCACCCAAATGAAATGCAGTCCTCAACACCAGCTACTCACTGGTCATCTGAACAAAATGTAGACTTAGCCTGTATGCATGCAAAAAATTTAAAAAGAAAAATGGCAGCCACGAATTCCACAATGATGTTAATTGGAATTCAATTTTTTTTATTTTGTAAATTTTAAAAATTTTATACCTTTTAGTTTTTATTCCCAAATATCCAAACACTTATTAACACTTTAATACAATGAAAACCTGGTTGCATATTTGCTTTAGATGTTGAAAGGGCGTAACCAATAGGTGGCAGTGTAGATCCATTATTTTAAGATTTTTAAGAGATAACCCATAACCTTTGTTGAAATTTAATTATGTTTTGCTGTTTAATATAAATTTGTGTCTTGAGAAGGAAGGGCCACATTCCAACTCAGAGGCAATGTTTTTACTGGTATCATGGCTGTTAACATTGAAATATACTTAGAAGACAAGTACACACATCCATACACATGTGTGTGCACACATACATAAATACATACACACATACATACATAAGAAAGATTTGTTAGGTTGACCTGTAAGAGAAGAAAGCCATATCGTTTGATGTCCAATGAAAAACATGAATTTTTTATAATTTGTTACAGGGTTATTTTACAGCATTATTATAAATGTCCTAGTAATGCATGAAACAGCTGAGATCCATATGCCACATCTTGGACCCATTTGCAACCACTTGCCTTTAATGAACTATACCTAAAATTTACTATTCTTTCCCTATCTTGTCCCTTCTGGTTAACTCTGCCTAAACTGTCCCTCTGCTAAGCCTAACAACTGTCCCTGTGCTATTTACAAATCTAAAGATTGAGGATTTCCAAAAGTAGACAGGCCAAAGTTGTTTGTAGTTTTGTAATGATCCATCTTGTCTTGCTATTAAGGAATTTGGAAGAATAATAATAATTATCCACAATCACAACAATAATCACAACAATTATAACCATTATTAATTATTATTAATAATTATTAACAATTATTAGTCACAACAAGTATTAATTATGAATGATAATTGTCAATAATAATACCATTAGACTGAATTTTTATCAATTATTATTAATAATTATATTCAACAACAATACCTATAACCACTAATAACTACCAATAATAATTAACAACAATCTATCATTAAACTGAATAATATGCATACTATAAACCCAATTAAAATTGTTAATGCTAAGGGGTATAAAACAAACATTTTTTATGAATTGAATCTATTTTTGTTCATAGTTAGCTAAATAGATTTAAACCTGTAGGATTATAATGAATTAAATGCGGGAACTCACATTCACTCACACATACATGCAGCTTGAAGATGGGCTTAAAGAAACATAAAACAGTTTTATTCAAAAAATTTCTCTTTTAAATTGAACCAAAATATTAATTCATATTGTTAAAGAGACTTTTACCAATGGTCCTTAAAAAAGACAATTTATCAGAGCAAGTTTGTTTTGTTAGAACTTCAAGGCCTGTAAATTTTCCTAGAAATCCATCTATCTTGTTTCCAAAATGCTGAAATCAAAAGGATGTTACCTAAAATCAAATTTTAGTAGGCATGATTTAGATACCATGTGCTCAGTGCAGCAGCTGGTATGCATGCACAGCAGGCAGGCTTATGGCACCAGGCCAGAGCTCAGACCACATGTGATCTAGAATTCTGTGAGAAGATATTTTTAAGGTGAAACACATTTAAAAAGAGCAAGATAAAATTAAATAAACCATATCTAGGGTACCTGGGGGTTAATTAAAAATATTACACTTTAAGTTAAACATACGGAGATGGATTTGAATTACTATTAGCTAAATCCCAACCTTGGATCTACAAATAGCTGGCAGGTTTTAGGTAAGAAGAGTTAGATTTAGAAGAAACCCATAAGAAGACAAGAGAGCAACACACTTTTGTCCAAAAACAGATTTTATATACAAAATTTAAGAGAATAGTGGCCAAGGCTTGAAATTATCTGAAGATGCTCTTGGAGGAGGGCAGTTCCCTGAAAGGCCTTAATTTGCAACAGAAAGAAATGGGCTCAGGTCTAGGAGAGCTACCAGGAGAAAATTTACATATGAACAAGTTAAGATTGGAACAGAACTTGAGGAGCCTGAGGAGCCGGTTCCTCACAGCAGGAGTCTTTCTTTGGGGGGAGTGGAATTTAAAACCAGAAAGTTTTCCAGACCTGTAGAATTATGAAAAATTGTTTTAAGGCCAAACATAACTGCTAAGGCTTAATATTAAATTCAGCCTTGAGGTCACTGGCTTTTATAGCCTACAGGAGTGACCATGCCAGGAGGCACATGCCTGGAAGGCATTGGGTGCTCCCTCTGAACCAAATTAGAGGCAGGCTCTGCACATGTACAAAGACACATGCCCTCAGACCACTGTCCCATCCACTGAAACCAGCAGGAAAGATGGCTCCACCACAACAGATAGATATCAGGAGAGAGAGAGAGAACAAGGCAAGATTTAGGGGTATGCAATATCTAAGTTGTCAAGGTTTCCTTCTGCCCCACGTTTGGTTGCCAATTGTGGTGTTGCCACCAAAATTTGTGGCAGGGCCCACTTAATCCTAGGATGACCCATGTGGAAAGCCCATGCAGGAAAGCACACCACGTGTAGGCAGGTTGAGGTTCAAATGCAGAGAGAGATTTTATTCCAACATGTCTGCTTAAATATCTATCATGACTCAATTCATCACCACCCCATGGGTGTAGCCAGGGAGGTACCATTGGCTTAGAACCCAACCCATTCTAACTAAGTTTTCCCACATCACACAACCCTACCTTTTATACCAGCTGGGAGGATAACTCTGCCCCCCCCACAGCCACAAAAGCCAACAAAGCCAAAGACAACTGGATTGATGGATAAACTAGGTTAAGTCAATCAACAATCGGCCTTGCTGAAGCACCCAGCTCCTACCTACCTTCATGCACTTCCGCTGGTCTCAGGAGATCTGAGATCTCAAGACTCACACAACCCTGCCTTTTATACCAGCTGGGAGGATAACTCTGCCCCCACAGCCACAAATGCCAATGAAGCCAAAGACAACTGGATTAACAGATTAACTAGATTAAGTCAATCAACGATCAGCCTTGTTGAAGCACCCAGCTCTTACCTACCTTCCTACACTTCAGCTGGTCTCAGGAGATCTCTGAACTGTAAGATTTGTATGACCAGCTCTGGGGTTCAGAAAGGTTTGAGAGACTAGGTCTCAAAGAATAAGGTGGAGCAAATTGAGACTCCACCATTGGACTTCCACATGTATATTCATAGATATTTAAGTGAACTTGCATACATATATGTAGCCTTAGACATGTGAAACTGTATACACATGTACACATATTATACACATGTATCATGTAAAATTTACTTTAAGTGCAATAATGTCATCTCTAGCAGTAATACTTAGATAACATTTCCCTAAAAGGCAATTGTCTTGGTAAAGAGTATTTTAAATATAAAACTGTTGATTTACTATGACTGTAAGAAGCAGGAAAAGCTGTAATATCCCTAATTCCTATAACTTTTGCCATAAATAAACAGGATCTCTAAATCCCTACTGGGCCATCTCAATCCCACTATTATTTGGAAGACTCCTATAGATTTCTTTCAATACCTACAAAACCAGAAAAGTCACTGCCTAATGAGGGTATTCACTGTGATCACAGGAAATTCTAAATTTTAAATTGTGCTGCTTACCCCAAGTCAAAATGTAACTCCAAAACTGTGGAGATCCCTCAGTGGGTAAAAGCACTTTTGAACAAACCTGAATACCTGACTTGGACCCTTAGCAAGCAAATAAAAGTTGTGTCAATTCCTGCCTTTGACCTTGGGCCTATGGGAAATGGAGACAGATGTAATAATAATTGATGCAGTCCTTATTGTTGTTGTTGTTGTTGTTATTGTTGTTGTTGTTCTTTCCAATATGCATCATTCCCAACTGCTTTGGACAAAAGCTCAAGGGGCCGTGCACAAGAAATACGTACAACTAGCATCCAGAGATGAAGGATATACCATTCGTCATTTGTTTTTCTGGGACTATGTTACTTCACTCAGCATGATGTCCTCTAGCTCCAGCCATTTTCTTCTAAAGCTCATGATGTCCTCTTTCTTAAAATTTTATTTTATTTTATTTTATTTTATTTTATTTTATTTATTTTTGTACGTGTATAAATGTACTGTCACTATGCAAGTTTGTGCACCCGTGTCGTGCAATGCCTTGGAAGTCAAAAGAGGGTGTTGGATTACCCTGGAATTGGAGTTTCAGATGGTTCTCGGCCGCCATGTGGGTGCTGGGGATCGAACCAGAGTCCTCTATAAGAGCGGTCGGCGCTCTTAACTGCTAGGCTAAGAGCTTTACTGCTGCATAGAACTCCGTTGTGTATATGTGCCACATTTTCTCTATCCATTCATCAGTTGGGGAGCATTTGGGTTGGTTCCACCTCCTTGCAATTGTGAAGAGAGCTGAAATAAACATGGCCATGCATGTGTTGCTGTGGTGGGGTGAATCTTGAGGGTACATGCCTAGGAGTGGTATGGCTGGGTCAGGTGGCAAGTTCATTCCAACTCTTCCAAGGGTTCTCCACACTGCTTTCCAAAGTGGCTGTATGAGTTTACATTTCCACCAGCAGTGGATGAGTGTTCCCCTTTCCCCACAACCTCTCCAGCACTTGGTATCATTTGTTTTCTTGATCCTAGCCAGTCTTATTGGAGTAAGATGATATCTTAAAGTGGTTTGATTTGCATTTCCTTAATGATTAGTGATGTTGAACAATTCTTAAGGGGTTTCTCAGCCATCTCTAATTCCTCACTTGCAAAGTCTCTGTTCAGCTCTTTGCTCCATGTATTGAGTGGGTCATTTGTTTTCTTTGTTCATTGTTTTTTGAGTAGTTTATGTATTCTGGAAATCAATGCTTTGTCAGATGTTTCTGCAGTGGTTTCCTCCCACTCTATGGAATTATTCTTCACTTCCTTGATTGCTTCTTTTGATGTACAGAAACTTTTGAGTTTAATGAGGTCTCATTTGTCAATTGTCGACTTTAATTCTTGTGCAGCTGCTGTCTGATTTAGGAAGTCTTTTCCTATGCCTATGTCTTGTAGTCTGCTGCCAACTTTTTCTTCTATCACCTTCAGAGTTTGGGGTTTCACATTGAGGTCTTTGATCCACCTGGAGTTGACTTTTGTACAGGGTGAGAGGTAGGGGTTTAATTTCATTCTTCTACAAGTGGTGATCCAGTTTTGCCAACACCACTTGCTGAAGATGCTGTCTTTTCTCCATTGTGGTTTCTTGGCCCCCTTGTCAAATATGAGATGGCTGAAATTGTATGTGCTCAGATTTGGATCTTCGGTTTTGTTCCATTGGTCAACAGGTCTGTTTTTGTGCCAGTACCAGGCTGTTTTTATGACTATAGCCCTGCAGTATAGTTTAAAATCTGGTATAGAGATCCCTCCTGTGTAGCTCTTTTCACTCAGGATTGATTTGGCTATTCGGGGTCTTTTGTTTTTCCAAATGAATTTAAGAACTTTTGTTTCCAAGCCTGTGAAGAAACTCTTGGGGATTTTGATTGGGATTGCATTAAATCTATACAAGAGTTTTGGTAAAATGGACATTTTTACAATGTTAATTTTCCCAATCCATGAGCATGGGAGGTTTTTCCATCTTCTGAGGTCTTCTTCAATTTCTTTCTTTAAGGGTTTAAAATTTTTGTTGTAGAGGTCTTTGGTGTCTTTGGTTAGGTTTGTTCCTAGGTATCTTATTGTTTTTGAGGCTATTGTGAGTGGGAAGGTCTCTTTGAATTCTTTCTCCAGTTGCTTGTTCTTGGTGTAAAGAAAGGCCATTGATTTTTTAAGGTTAATTTTGTATCCTGCCACTTTGCTGAAGCTGTTAATCGTTTCTAGGAGTTTTCTGGTGGAGTTTTTTGCATCCCTTAAGTAAACAATCATATCATCAGCAAATAGGGATAGTTTGACTTCCTCTTTTCCAATTAGTACTCCTTTAATATCCTTTTCTTGCCTTATTGCTCTAGCAAGTGTTTCAAGCACTATATTGAAGAGGAGTGGTGACAGGGGGCAGCCTTGCCGAGTTCCTACCTTTAAAGGGAATGTTTCTGACATTTCCCCATATTGGCTGTGGGTTTCCTGTATATGGCTTTGATTACATTGAGGAATGATCCCTCCAATCCAATTCCCTCTAGGTCTTTAAGCATGAAGGGATGCTAGATTTTGTCAAAGGCTTTCTCAGCAACAATTGAGATGATGGTGTGGTTTTTGTCTTTCATTCCATTTATGTGTTTGATGATATTTATTGATTTTAATTTGTTGAACCATCCCTGCATCTATGGTATGAATCCAACTTGGTCATGATGGATGATCTTCTTGATGTGGGTCTGTATGTGATTTGCCAGTATCCTGTTTAGAATTTTTGCATCTGTGTTCATTATGGAGATGGGTCTATAATTCTCCTTTTTAGTTGTATCTTTGCCTGGTTTTGGTAATAGAGTGATGCTGGCTTCATAGAAGGAATTTGGGAGAATTCCCTCTGATTTTATCCTTCTAAATACTTTCAGCAATAATGGTTGTAGGTCTTTTTGAAATGTTTTATAGCATTCTGCCATGAAACCATCTGGGCCTGGGCTTTTTTTAGTTGGGAGGTTTGTTATTACATCTTCAATTTCTTCATGTATTAAGGGTCTCTTTAAGCTGTTGATCTCTTCTTGGTTGAGCTTTGGTGATTCCCAGGATTTCAGATATTCATCCACATCTTCTAGGTTTTAAAACGTGGTAGAGTATAGGTTTTTAAAGTATTCCCATACAATTTTCTGGATCTTTTCCTTGTCTGTTGTGATATTTACATTTGCATCATGGATTTTATTGATTTGGATTTGTTCCTTCTTTCTTTTGTTTAACTGGGCTAGAGGTCTGTCTATCTTGTTTATTCTTTCAAAGAATCAACTTTTGGATTCATTGATTTTTTTTTGTATTGTTTTCTTTGTTTCTATTCATTTATTTCTGCTCTGATTTTTGTTACTTCTTCCTGTCTGTTGACTTTAGGGTTCATCTGTTGTTGCCTCTTAAGTGCTTTTAGCTGTAGTGTTAAATTATTCACTTGTGCTCTTTCTGTTTTTCTAATGTAGGCACCCAGGGCTATAAACTTCCCTCTTAGGACAGCTTTTAAGGTATCCCATAGAGTTTGTTGTGTTGTATTGTCATTGTCATTCACTTCCAGGAATGCTTTTATTTCTTTCTTTTTCTCTTCCTTGACCCATTCATTATTCAAGATGGTGTTGTTTAGTCTCCATGTGTTCTTAAGAGTAGGCTGTAGGGCTTATCCTGGTGTTAATGTTGAGCTTTATTGCACTGTGGTCTGATAGAATGCATAAACTTGTTTCAATCTTTTTGTATTTGTGGAGGTTTTTTCTGTGTCCCAGTATGTGGTCGATTTTGGAGAATGTTCCATGGGGTCCTGAGTAGAAAGTGTATTCTCTGGTATTAGGGTGGAATATTTGGTAGAAGTCTATGAGGTCCATTTGGTGTATTATATTGTTCAGGTCAAATGTCTGTTTATTCTTTTTCCTGTTGACCTATCCAAAGGTCTCAGTGGGGTATTGAAGTCCCCTACTATGAGTGTATTGGGGTTAGTGTGTGACTTGTGGTCCTGGAGAATTTTCTTTATAAATTTTGGTGCACCAGAGTTTGGGGCATATATATTCATAATTATGAAATCTTCTTGGTGAATTGTTCCTTTGAAAAAAATGTAATGGCCTTCTTTGTCTCTTCTGATTTCTTTTACTTTGAAGTCTATTTTGTCTGATATTAAAATAGCAACAGCTGCTTTCTTTTTGGTACCATTTGCTTGGAATATTTTTTTACATCCTTTCACTTTAAGGTGGTGCCCATCCTGTAAGGTAAGATGTGTTTCTTGTAGACAGCATATCGATGGATTCTGTTTCCTAATCCAATCTCCCAGTCTATGTCTTTTGATTGGGGAATTTAGTCCATTAATATTTAAGGTTATGACTGATAGGTTTGTGTTGCTTCCTTTTGCCTTATTATCCATTTGCAGTTTGGGTTTAGGTTTCTACTTCTGCAGTTATGCTTTTATTGATTTCTCCTTCTAGGTGCCTGGGGTTGGTTGCTCCTTTCTTCTGTTCTTTGAATTGCTTCAAGTATTCTCTGAAGGGTTGGTTTTCCGGACATGTATTCTTTCAAGTTGTTTATGTCATGGAAGATTTTTCTCTCTCCTTCAACTATAATTGACATTTTTGCTGGGTATAGTAACCTGGGTTGGCATCTATTGTCCCTTAACACTGGGAATGCTTTGCTCCAGGTTCTTCTTGCTTTCATAGTTTGCATTGAGAAGTCAGTTGTAATTCTGATAGGTTTCCCCTTATAGGTCACTTGTTGTTTTTCTCTTGTGGCTTTAAGGATTTTGTCTTTGTTTTGGGTGTCTAGCATTTTAACTATGATGTGGCGTGGAGAATTTCTTTTCTGATCTTGTCTGTTTGGAGTTCTATGTGCTTCTTGTATTTGTATTGGTTTGTCTTTTTTTAGTTTGGGGAAGTTTTCATCTATTATTCTGTTGAAGATCTGATCAATACCATTCTCTTGGGATTCTTCTCCTTCCTCTATTCCTATGATGTGGAGGTTTGATCTTTTCATAGTGTCCCACAGTTCCTGGTTGTTCCATTTTTGTGTATTTTTAAATTTTTCATAATCTTTCCTTGAGGTTTTTAGTTGTTCTGTGTTATCTTCCAGGTCTGATATTCTTTGTTCTGCTTCCTCCATTCTGCTTCTGAGGCTTTTTCCATTCCTTTCCTCTTGATTGGATGAGTGTTTGATTTCCTTTTTTCATTTCCTCTTCTGATTTCTTTAGTATTTCTACTTCCTTTTGGAGCTTCTCAATTTCTTCTTGTAGCTCTTTGCTTCACTGGTTGGTTTCCTTGTCTTTTTTCAGCATGGGATCTATTCAGTGTTTCTACTTCCTTCCAGAGTTTGTCATTCTCTCTCTCTAGGTCCTTCTTGAGTTCTTCATTCTCTTTTCTTACTTCTTTGATTTGCTCTTTATAATCTTGTTGTTCTTTAAGTATGTTCCCAATTGTGTTTCTGATATCTGTGTCTTGGGCCATCCCCAGGGTGATCCTACTGTAGGAATCTTCCGTAGCGTTGGTAGAGCTTGGTGCAGGATTATCTTGCCCTTTTCCAGGGTTGTCTCTTCTTCATGTTCCTGGCCTATGGGCTTCTCCTTGCCTCTATTCCAATGTGAGTCCCAAATGCCTCTTCACTGTGTTGAAGGCTTGCTTTGCTTGCCTCCTTCAGATGTCTTCATAATCCCACTTGGCAGTGGGGGGTGCTCTTTAGCCCCTGCCCTGGTACCTGTGCTTCAGCTGGTCTGGGCATATCTCAGATCTCAAGACTCACACAACCCTACCTTTTATACCAGCTGGGAGGATAACTCCGCCCCCACAGCCACGAAAGCCAATTAAGCCAAAAACAACTGGATTGTTGGATTAACTAGCTTAAGTCAAGCAAGAATCAGCTTTGCTGAAGCACCCAGCTCCTACCTTCCTACTTGCGCTTGCTTCAGCTGCTCTTGGGAAATCTCTGGTATTGACTTTTCAAATTAGATCTCTTTAGATATTTCACAACTGAATTAAAAGGCAACGATACTTCTCTTTTTAAAACAACTTTCAGGAGTAACTATTGACAGAACTAAATGTGTGATAGGTAACATTTATTTTCTTATCATATATCTAAAATATAAATATAAACATACATAGAAATGCTTTGTATATTTTAACCCACAATAACCCGAGTATATATTATTATTATTATTATTATTATTATTATTATTCATGCTTTTCAAAGTTTGCAGAAGTCAAATTAGTTCTTTGGAGTTACACAATAAATGGTAATGTCAGAGTTTAAATCTCATGTTTCTTTTTTAAATCGACTTCAATTAACATAAATAGATCCATTTAATAATTCATTTTGATGATTTTTGCTAATCTACCTATCTTCCACCAAGTCTACTAATAAAATATCCCTGCTATTTTATACTTAACTCTCATGCCCAGTATCCCTGGCACCACTCCAATGTTTATCTGCCTTTGTTTGTTGTATTGTATTGTATTGTATTGTATTGTATTGTAATGTATTTTGGGGTCTTTTTGAAATAGAGTGTCCCTGTAGCACCAGCTGGCCTGGAACTCACTATGTAGACCAGATCGGCCTTGGATTCACAGAGATCTGCCTCCTCCATCTCCTGAGTGCTGGGATTAAAGGCACCACCATGCCCACCATATTGTCTTATATTTTATATGAATGAAAATAATATTTACTTATCTTAGTCTTTTTAGTGCTTCTGTAAAAGAATTGTTCAGACTATGTAATTTACGAAAAAAGCAACTATATGCATGGGCTGAAATAGTATGCTGTACCTCATTAGTATTTGCAGTTAGTACTTGTTAATTAAAAAGTTCTCTTGGGGCTGGAGAGATAGCCTAGCAGTTAAGAGTACCGACTGCTCTTGCAGAGGACCCGGGTTTGATCCCCAGCACCCACATGGCGGCTAAGAACCGTCTGTAACTCCAATTCCAGGAGAACTCCAGTTCCAGGGGAATCTGAGACCCTCTTCTGACCTCCACGGCATTGCACGACACGGGTGCACGAAACTACATGTTAACAGTACATTCATACACATACGAAAATAAATAAAATTTTAAAAAGTCCTCTTTCTGACATTTTTATATGATAACCACTTTGAGCTTAGTATTTTAAAACAGAAATGAGCATGCTTCAATTTAATATTTTCTACAATGTGTTTTAAAATGAAATTTGAATACTAATGTTCCCCTGAACGGAAGTGAAGAAAGCATACATTTCTTTTTCATCAGGTGTATATATGTACACATTAAGTAATATTACTTGCATCTGATGTATACATTATATCATTTGAGTTTAAAGAAGAGCAGCAGAAGGAAATTAATTTTTATTCTAGGAACTGAGAAGTAAAAAGTCAAGGGTCCAGTTGCCAAGGACCTTTGTCTACATTGTAATTGGGTAGAGAATTTTGTAGAGAAAGAAGAAGAAAGGCTGGGCACACAGCCTTGATCAGGACCAAGGACCCCCAACATCCAAGACATTCCTGTGATAATGGAATTAATCTGCTTGTGAGAGATGAATCATCTCAATTTCATCACCTCCAAGGAGAACTTTCCTTAACCCTGTTACCTGAAGGATTGTATGTCTAATTTGTGACTTATGGGAAACCTTCACATGAAGTTTATAGAAGTCCACACATGTTGTTTTGGCTTCTTTTGTGAAGTATAATCAGTTTACTATTTAGACATGAGGCTTCATGTTCTGGACCTGCTAAAACATTACTTTTCTACTTTTCTTGGCTAAATATAAAGGAGTGAATTTTCTTGGTCATAGGAAACATTTATATTTGGTTTCCTTACAAGAAAGTAACTCTTGCCCAGAGTGGTGGCTCAAGCCTTTAATCCTAGCACTCTGGAGGCAGAGGCAGGCGGATCTTTGTGAGTTCAAGGCCAGCCTGAGTGAGTTTCAGGACAGCTGGGGCTTCAGAGAGACCCTGTCTCAAAAAGACCAAAATAAAAAAAGATAAAATAAACAAGAAAGTAACTTTTTCTGAAAGAAGTTGTAGCATATTTAAAGTTCACATATTTCCCATCTTCATCACAAAAATAAATAATTTCTTCAAAATTTATTCCATTTTGGTATATTTGTGTATCTGGGAAGTAGTTACACATGTATGTGAGACTGTGCATGCAGAGATACATCCACACTGAATGTCTTCTTTGCCCAATCCTCTCCTTATTTTTTTCAGATATGGTCTCTTAGTGAATCTGAACTTGCTACACAGTATCACCAGCAAGCCCCTTAGAATCTGCTTATTTCTTCCACTGTAGCATTGAGATTGAAGGCACAACCATGACACCTAGCTTTTACATGGGTGCTGGGATTCCAAACTTAGGCCCTTGATCAGTAAGCATTTTACCCAGTGAACCATCTCCCTAGTGCCCTGCATTTTAATCTTAATTCCTTTAATTATTAGTGAAGTTGACATTTTTATCCTGTGACTATATTTTTTGTTCTGTTCTGTAGATTTCCTTTTCATATTTTAGCTCATTTTCAGAAGTACTTTATTTATGTATTTATTTATTATTTATTTATTATTTAGTGAGTGTTCTCAGTATATTCTTAAAAAGAGTTTCTTACCACATCCATTATGTACAAATATTTTCTCCATGAACTGACCCTTGATTTTATAATTATTTATTGTACTATATTATATATTTATGCAATATAATTATTATATTATTTATGTGTTATGAATGGTTTCCCTATCTTTGAAACCTGGATTGTGTTTAAGTCTTTTTGCCATTTATATCATATTTTAGTTTTTGAGCTAGAAGTTTTAAACATCTAGCTTGTTTATTTAGAATCCTAAGCAGTCGTAATCATTTCTATTGTGAGATAAGGGCATTATTTTTCTTTCTTTATCCTTTTCCAAACAATCCATGTTTTCTAAGACAATAATTGGTCAACTTGTTTTTTCACATACTTTTGAAAACATACACATACATATACATACACAGGGGAATGAGTAAATATAATATAAAATCAGACAAATTTTGTGTTTCAAAAATGCAGTGATGGAATCAGTGTGGAATAATTCTCCTCATCCCCAAAGGGAGAAAGAAGAAAGAAGAAAAGGACAAGTCACAAGTATCTCCAAAACTTTTAAAGGCAAACATTATGTCTTATGATTTCAGAACATATATTCTTTTAATACTTTTATTGATGAATTGTGTATTTCATTCATTATCTTTCAGTCCAATTTAGACACATTCCTTTCTCCCTGCCCTCATCCCACATGTGTTCCTGTCTTCTGCCATACATGTCCTGCATCTTTTTTTTAATTTTTTAAAAAATTTTATTTATTATTTATTTTCTATGTGTATGAATGTACTGTCTGCATGTAGGTTTGTGCACCAGTGTTGTGCAATGCCGCGGAGGTCAGAAGAGGGTGTCCGATTCCCCTGGAACTGGAGTTCTCCTGGAATTGGAGTTTCAGACGGTTCTCAGCCGCCATGTGGGTGCTAGGGATCGAAGCCGGGTCCTCTGCGAGAGCGGTCAGTGCTCTTAACCGCTAGGCCATCTCTCCAGCCCCCATGTCCTGCATCTTTCTCTCAGTCTTTCCAAAGTTTTCCCTGGAGAAGATTGTTGATTTGAGCAGAGTTTAACTGTATCATTCAGTTATTTAACTCAGCCTTTATGCTGTTGTTTTTCCCTCCCCTTTGTATTATTCCAACATATCCTTATATAATAGTCACATATGCATCAAAATTATGACCTATGAGAATAAACTGTATGTCAATTCCAAAATATGTATAGGTATAGGAATTCATATTTTCCCCCTTTAATTTTATATTACTCTAAAATATGAATACTTACCTTCCATCCATATACTGTACTTACAGGGTCTGAAAATAAGTGGTAGGTCAATTCTAGAGCCCATTAAGAGACTTATATCAACACAGTTGCTTTCAGATAAAAAGGAAATAGACAAATAACGTTGGTCAGCTTGCCTTTTAACTGGGGATTTGGTGTTAGTATCCACAAGTGAGGGAAACCATTCACTATCTGTTATTCTGGGACTGTGTTACTTTTCTTAGCATAAGCGTTTCGGGTTCCATGTATTTACCTGCAAAATTCATGATGTCATCTTTCTTTACCACTGACTGCTACTCCATTGTGTAGATGTACCACATTTTTGTGCTCCACTCATCTGTTGAAGGGCATTTGGGTTGGTTCCAGAACTTCCCTATTGTAAAAAGCGCTGCAATAAACATAGATGTGCATGTATCTTTGTGGGAGGATGAGTCTTTTGGGTATATACCCAGGAGTGTTATGACTGTATAAGGTGGTAGGTTCATTTTCAGTCTTTTAAGGGTTCTCCACACTGCTTTCCACATTTGTTGTACAAGTTACCATTCCTACCAGAAATTGATGCATGTTCCCCTTTCCCCACAACCTTTTCAGCATTTGGTGTCTTTTGTTGTCTTGATCTTAGCCAGTCATATCAGAGTGAGATGAAATCTGAGAGTGGTTTTAATTTGCATTTCCTTAATTATTAATGATGTTGAACACTTTTTAAGATGTTTCTTAGCCATCTTTACTTTCTCATTGGTGAAGACTCTGTTCAGTTCTTGAAACTCTTGCTAGGGCAATAAGATGAGAGAAGGAAAATTAAAGGAGTACTAATCAGAAAAGAGGAAGTTAAACTATCCTTTTTGGCAGATGATATGATAGTTTATTTCAAGGATGCTAAAACCTCCACCAGAAAACTCCTGGAAACAATTAAGAGGTTCAGTAAAGTGGCAGTGTATTAGTCACTTTTCTGTTGCTGTGATAAAACACCATGACCAAGAAACTTATAAAAAGAAGAATTTATTTGAGCTTATGATTGACAGTTCCAGGGAATTAGAGTCCATTGTGGTGGGAGGCATGGAGGCTGGAGCTGGAGCAGCAAAACGAGGGTCACATCTCACAATAAGCACAGGAAGCAGAGATACTGGAGACCACAAGGCTTGTTAAACTCACTAAGCCTGCCCCCAGTGACATACTTCCTCTAGCACAGCCACACCTTCTAAGAACTCCAAATACAGTGCCACCAACTGGAGACAAAATGTCTGAATACTTAAAGCCTATGGGGGACACTCATTCAAACCACCACATTCCACTCCCTGGCTCCCATAAGCTCCTGACCATATAAAATGCAAAATGCATTTAGTCCAACCTTAAAAGTCCCCATAGTCTTTACCAGTTTCAATGCCATTCAAAAGTCTACAGTCCAAATTTTTTTTTTTTTTTTAGTCTTTTTTCTTAACTGTAAGCTCCTGTAAAATCAAAAGACAAATTACATCCTCCCAATGTACAGTGGAACCGAATACACATTCCCCTTCCAAAAGGGAGGAATAGAGGCATAGTGAGGAAATACTGGACCAAAACAAGACCGAAAACCAGCAGGGCAAAAACCAAGTCTGGTAGCTCCATGTGTGACTTCTGGGACTTGACTTCCAAAGGGCTTATATGGCTCAGCTCTTCCAGCTTTGCTTGCAACATACATCTCTTTCTTAGGCTGGTACCACTCCCTGTATGCAGCTCTCCTTGGCAAATATCTCACAGATCTGGCATCTCGAATGTCTTCTTGGGGTCTCCGTTGCCAACCAGGCTTCACATTCACAGCTTCACGCAATGGCCTATCAGGGCCTTCTTTATTCAGGGACACCCCTGCTGCACTCTGCCTGACCTTGGCAGCTCTCTGAAACCATGGAGGAAGAACTGTTGACCCCTTCACTCTTGAAAACTTCATGCCTCTAAAGCCAGCACCACGTGAATGAAATTGCCGAATCTGGCTGCAAGTACCGGATGGACTCTCTCCTACTTTAACCACATTTGCAATTTTTCTCTGCCCAGGACTTGTTGGAGGATTAGCTGGGTGTGTTCTTGCCCTGAAGGTATTGATTCTGTTGTTTACTTGTAAATCTCGAGGCCTCTCCTTAATCACTTTAATCTCCTTATGAAAGGGAGCCTCTCCTTCACAAGCCTTGGCCACACCTTTAATCTTCCTAGTGTACTTTTCAGATCCAAACTGTACATTCTGCATTTCCTTTTGCCCCATTTGCTCTTTTTCACTGTAGATCTGTATAATGTTCACCATTAAAAGCCACGCCACCATTTCTAATTAGGCTGTCTTGAAATATCCTCCGCCAAAGACATCAGTCCACCACTTTCCAACTTAGCATCAGGCAAGCATCTGGGCTGTGGGCAAACTGCTGCCAGACTCTTTATCAAAATATCCCGGTTGCTGCCTAAGTCTTTATTTTCCTCTGGAACTACATTTTTTGCAGCCATGCTTTCTTCCAGGCTTCTACTTAAATAGCCCCTTAAGCTCTGCTTACAATAGTCAACAGCTTTTCTAGCCCAAAGTTCCAAAGTCTTCCACATTTCTCCAAACATCCACATGGTCAGGTTCTTCACAGCCGACAGCCCACTCTCTGGTACCAAATAACTGTATTAGTCACTTTTCTGTTGCTGTGATAAAACATCATGACCAAGGAACTTATAAAAGGAAGAGTTTATTTGAGTTTACAATTGACGGTTCCAGGGAATTAGAGTCCATTGTTGTGGGAGGCATGGCAGCTGGAGACTGGAGCAGCAAACTGAGGGTCACATCTCACAATAAGCACAGTAAGCGGAGAGAGCGACTGGAGACCACGAGGCTTGTTAAACTCACTAAGCCTGCCCCCAGTGACATACTTCCTCTAGCACGGCCACACCTTCTAAGACCTCCAAAAACAGTGCCATCAACTGGAGACAAAATGTCTGAATACTTAAAGCCTATGGGGGACACTCATTCAAACCACCACAGGATATAAAATTAACCTAGAAAAAGTCAGTAGCCTTTCTTGACACCAACAATAAACAAGTGGAGAAGGAATATAAGAAGTCCTTCCCACTTGCAATAGCCGAAAAAAAAAATATCTGGGAACAAACCTAACCAAAGATACCAAAGATCTCACTGGGTGTGGTGGCACACTCCTTTAATCATAGCACTCAGGAGGCAGAAGCAGGTGGATATTTGTGTGTTCAAGGCCAGTCTGGTCTACAGAGCAAATTCCAGGACAGCAGCTGGGGCTACAGGGAGACCCTGTCTCAAAAAGACCAAAAACAAAAACAAAAACAAAAACAAAAACAAAAACAAAACAAAACAAAACAAAACAAAAACAGAAAAAAAGATACCAAAGATCTCTAGAACAAAAAATTTAAACCCCTGAAGAAGGAAATTGAAAATGACATCAAAAGATGGAAAGACCTCCATGCTCATGGATTTGAAAAATTAATACAGTAAAAATGTCCATTTAACCTAAATTGATATACAGAGTCAATGTAATCCCAGTAAAAATCCCCATGAGCTTCTTCACAGACTTGGAAAAAACATCCTTAAATTCATATGATAAATACAAAAGACCCCTAATAGCTAAAGCAACCCTGAGTGAACAATGCAATACATGGGGGAGATTTCTCTACCAGACTTCAAGCTATATTAGAGGGCCATAGCCATAAAGACACCCTTGTACTGGTACAAACACAGAACCATTGACTAATGGAACAAAATTAAAGATCCAAACTTGAGCTCATACAATTTCAGCTACCTCATATTTGACAAAGGGGCAAAAACCCCAATGGAGGAAGGATAGTATCTTTAGCAAATGGTGCTGGCAAAACTTGATCACTATTTGTAGAAGAACAAAATTAAACTCCTACCTCTCACCCTGTACAAAAATCAACTACAAATGGATCAAAGATTTCAATGTAAAACCTGAAACCCTGAAGGTAATAGAAGAAAAAGTTGATAACAACATAGGTGGAGGAAAAGACTTTTTAAATCAGATAACAGTTGCACAGGAAATAAGGTCAATAAATGGTACCTCATCAAACAGAAAAGCTTCTATACAGTGAAATAAACAATCAAGGAAGTGAAGAGAAAACTCACAGAGTGGGAGGAAATCTTCACCAGTGATTCATCTGACAGAGCATTGACATCAATAATATATAGACTACTCAAAAAACAGAGGTAAGAAAAGAAATGACCTACTCAAAAGATGGAGTAAAGAGCTGAGCAAAGGTTTCACAAGTGAGGAATTAAAGATGGCTGAGAAACATCACATAAAGTGTTCAACATCATTAATAATTAAAGAAATGCAAATTAAAACCACTCTCAGATATCATGTCACTCTCATACAACTGGCTAAGATCAAGAAAACAAAAGATACCAAATGCAGGAGAGGTTACTCTAAGGATAAGGGAACACTCATCCACTGCTGGTGGAAATGTAAACTTGTACAACCATTATGAAAAGCAGTGTGGAGATCCCTTAAAAGACTCAAAATGAGCCTACCACTTGACCCAGTCATACCACTCCTCGGTATATACCCACAAGATTCATCCTACTGCAAAGATACATGCACATCCATCTTTATTGAAGCTCTCTTCACAATAGCGAAGAGCTGGAACCAACCCAAAAGCCCCTCAGCATACTAGTGGATGACAAAGCTCTCTTCACAATAGCAAAGAGCTAGAACCAACCCAAAAGCCCCTCAGCAGACAAGTGGATGACAAAAATGTGGTATATCTACACAATGGAGTACTAGTCAATAGTAAAGAAAGATGACATCATGAACTTTGCAGGTAAAAGGATGGAACTCATAGTCCTTATGCTAAGTCCAGTAACACAGTCCTAGAAAAACAAATAGTGAATGGTTTCCTTCATTTGTGGATGCTAACCCCAAATCCCCAGATAAAAGTCAAGCAGAACATTATTGTTATATTTCTGTTTATCTGAAAGCAACTCTGTTGTTATAATGTAAATCTTTTAACAGGCTCTAGAATTGATTCACCACTTACATTCAGACTCTGTAATTACTGTATATGAGTGGAAAGTATGTATTCATATTTTAGAGTAATATAAAACTAAAGGCAGAAAACGTGAGTTCCTAAGAGCCTTAGAGAAAGCCTTAGAGAAAGATTCAGGACATTTATGATAGAGTGCATAATCTGTGGTGAGGTGGGGAGAAGGGAAAGGGGAATATGTTTAAATTAGAGTGAGAAATGATGTCTGAAATACACAAAACATCAATAAAAGCATAAAAGAATCCCCATGAGTTTCTTCACAGACTTGGGGGAAAAATCCTTAAATTCATATGGAAAAACAAAAGACCAAGAATAGCTAAAGCAACACTGAGTGGAAAATGCAATATGGGAGGATTGCTCTACCAGGCTTCAAGCTATATTACAGGGCCATAGTCATAAAGACACCCTAGTACTGGCACAAAAACAGAAGCATTGAACAACGGAACAAAATTGAAGATCCAAACTTGAGTTCATACAATTTCAGCCACCTCATATTTGGCAAAGAGGCAAAAAAGAAAAAACTCAGTGGAGGAAGGATAGAATCTTCATCAAACAGTGCTGGCAAAATTGGATCACCATTTGTAGAATAACAAAATTAAACCCCTACCTCTCACCAGGTAAAATAATCGATTCCAAGTGGATCAAAGATCAAAATGTGAAACCTGAAACCCTGAAGGTTATAGAAGAAAGAGTTGGCAACAATCTACAAGACATAGGGATAGGAAAAGACTTTCTAAATCAGATAGCAGCTGCACAGGAAATAAGGTCAACAGTTGATAAATGGAACCCCATCAAACTCAAAAGGTTCTGTACAACGAAAGAAACAATCAAGGAAGTGAAGAGAAAAATCTACAGATTGGGAGGAAATCTTCACCAGTGATACATCTGACAGAGCATCAATGTCCAGAATATATAAACTACTCAAAAAACAAAGAACAAAACAAATAACCTACTCAAAACTTGGAGTAAAGAGATATCTTCTTTTTATTAACTTCATTTTCTACCTTCCAGGTGTACAGTGTGGCAGGGATGGGACCTCCAGGGCTTGCTTCCAGGTGGTTCTGTTATTCTGAGGTCATTAAAGCAGTGAACTTCCACCTCTGCACTGCTCTCACTTGTTTGATTTATTTTCAGATGTCCTGCTATTACACTGGGCATTGCCCCAGGGGAAGATTTGTACAGTGAACTTGTGTACCTGGGTACATCTAGTAAGGGTTCTCTGTTGTAGCTTTGTCCCTGTAAAAATTTTCTGCCTAACCGCAGAGCTTCTTTGGTTCAGCCTTTTCACTCTGAGGGGAAAAATGTCACACCCCAGCAGCATTCAGATTTAGTGTATCCATGCAGATATTAATGTAGAGATACTGTTATGACTTACCACCTGGGTTTCTGAATCCTTAGATATTTGAGCCAGTCAGATTGACCAAGGAGGTCTAGGATGTGGGGAAGAGAGAACCATAGTGTCTCAGACAGCAAGCTCTGATGTTCTATGAAAACCCAAGGCCCCTCTTTTACCAGTGTTCTATTTCCTTGGGTGTTTGTTCTCTAATGGGTAGGGTTTGAAGTACCTGTTCATCTACTTATCTCACCAAAGTATCACTTACCCATTCATGCTCTTGCTCCTTTATGAGGTTTTTAGTCTCTTCGACGTGGCCAGGCTAGTAATTTCCCAAATTCTTGAGTTGTGCTTCTTTTTCATAAAAATCATATCTTTAATTCTTTGCTGTCATTTATTATTGTAAAATAGTCAAGGGAATTCTTGCCACGCCTTTCCACTTTGCTTCTCAATTGATTCTGAACGTTCAGCTTAAAATCCCTATTTCATGGCTTCTAAATTCCTCCTCTCACAAAAGAGTAGGATATGAACACAGTTCAACCAAGTTCTTTGCCATTTTATAACAAGGATGACCTTTCTTCCAGCTTCTAATAACACATTTCTTATACCAAAGGGAATGTGATTTTAACAAGGTGACATTTGAACAGAATTTGAAGGTAGTTAGAGTCAGCTGCGTGGACACTTGTGGGAACAGTGGTCCCTACAGAGGAGGATGGTCCAGGCAGGGCAAATATCTTAAGACTGGAGAGTGCCTCTGGTTTGACAAATATCAAGGACTCCATTGTAGGCATCATAGAGGAAGAACAGAGAGAATACTAGAAAAGAACAAAGAGATAATTAATGTCAGATCTCAGATCAGTATGAGGACATTGGCTTTTTATCTAAATGACATGGAAGTCATTAAAAAGCTTAGAGTGAGAAAATCACCAAGATGTGACTCACCTTTAAAAGTCAAATTCCTTCTGTTATGTTGACAGAACTCAGTTTATAGATATTATTTTCCTGGATAAAATCAAATGGATACATTGGAAGAAAAAAAAAAAAAAAAAAAAAAAAAAAAAAAAACAGAAAACAGCCTAGCCATTATGGTTTAGAAATCTTCAGCAAAGGCATATTCAACATCTAATTCATGAAAACAGAAACTGATTTGGAAAAAAAAAATATGTAAGTGAAAAGTGAATGAAGCTCAGAAAAGAAACTAATCAAATAAAGTTTAGCATAGTCAAATACTTCTGAGACTTATCCAGGGTAAAACTCAAAATAAAAATCATTTTCTTATGAGTCATTTATGCATCGATGTCAATAAAAACATTTCAATTAAATCAAATGGAAAACTGCACTATGGAAGTCAGTTGAAAGGGAAAAGAAGACAGTAGAGACAAAGAGAGAAATTCATTTTGTTGAGAACAGTAGGAAAAGAGAACTGAGAAAAGAAACACAGGGAAAATTGCAGGCAAATAGAAAAAAAAATCCAAGCAAAAAGTGGAGAGTGGGGACTTACATTGAACAGAAACTGTTTTTCATTCCAGCAGCAGGAGAAACCAGTGTGTGGGTAGGGTGGCACTTATGCTGCAGCACTTATTGATATTTTTAGACAAGACACTTGTCATCTGTGGATTCTATTTTCTTCAAGAAGTATGCACAGAATCCATTAACAGAGAATGCAGGGAATTGTGCTGTAAGATAATATGGGTAAACCAAGTCAGTAAGTGAACTTACAAGGCAACATTAGCACTTAGTTCTGTATCCAAATTGATATCTGTGTCTAGAAATTGTCCAATTTAATTTTCTCTTCAGACATTTTTATTCTCACAGGAGTGTGATTTTTCTCCTACATATATTTTCATATGCACAGGCATGGACAAGTGAGTGGTTGGTTTTAAGATGGAGCAGAATTTTCTCAGGAACTGTAAAATAGAGGGTTGTGTAAATATGTTAAATATTATTGGAGTATTTTAATAATATTTTATTAATTCCTTGAGAATTTCATGCAATGAATTCTCATCATATCATTACTCTCCCAAATCCTCACAGATGCATCTCAACTTCCCAACCTATCCAGTTTTACATCCTCTCTTTTTCTGAAGTACATTGAGTTCAATTTCTGTTCCCCAAATACTCTAAGTATAGGGCTGGAGTTGGCCAGTTGAGTAGGGGTCACATCCTTAAAGAAAACTGACTCTCCCTCATCCAGCATCCCACAATTGCCAAGAGATAATTGCCATAGTTAGGGGTGGAACTTCATGCCCATCGCCCAACTTCCTGCTGGTGTTGATTGCCTGGCTTGAGCTTGCAAGATTCTTATGCATGCTATCACACAACATGGTTGATTTAGATGTGCAAATACCATGTTGTGTCTGGAAAACACTGTTTTGCTGGAGTCATCCACTGCCTCTGGCTCTTACAATCTTCTGCCACCTCTTTTGTGATGAACCCTTGGTATGAAGAAAAGGGATGTAATACGGAGGTCTCATTGAAGAGTAAGCCTTGCTCAATCTCTTGTTCTTGAAAATTGACCAATTGTAAATCTCTGTACTCATCAGTCTCTCGTGAGAATTAGTGTCACTAATGAGGGTTGAGAGATGCAGTAATTTAGGGTTATTGAATAAGTCATTTAGAAATAGTTTAATACTATGTCTTTTTACTACAACAGTAGCACTAGAATCTCCACTAGGGTCTATAAAATATTTTGCTAGGGTCTTGGTCCCAATATGCCAGGTATGGGTTCCATTTATTGAAGTTACCCTTAAATCTTATAAATCCAGGCCCAGGGCATCTGAAGACCTCCTCTCCTTTTCTTGGCCACTGCATAATATGGGTGCACTTGCAGACATGCAGCCAGTACACTAATACACATACAATTTAAAAAAATAATATTTTTTAAGGTCCAAGTTCAAGGTTGGGATAATACCTTATGCCAGAATCCCAGCACTTAAGAAGTTGAGGAAGAAGTACTGTTGTGATTTCAAGGCCAGATAGGGCTACATAGTGAGTCTCTGGCCAGCCAGGAAGACAGAATGAAAGCCACTCTATATTAGTTATTTTCCTTCTTGCTCTGATGAAATGTCTAACAAAAGACTGAAGGAGGCCGGGCATGGTGGTGCACGCCTTTAATCCAAGCACTCGGGAGGCAGAGGCATGTGGATCTTTGTGAGTTCAAGGCCAGCCTGGTCTACAGAGTGAGTTCCAGGACAGCTGGGCTACAGGGAGACCCTGTCTCAAAAAGACAAAAAAAAAAAAAAAATTAAAGGTATCAAGGGAGGTAAGTCATGGCAGCACAAGCTTAAGACAGCTGGCTATACTGCACCCTGAGTCAGGAGGCAGAGAGGGGCATGAATGAACTGCTGACAGTAAGCTCATGTTCTCCTTTGACAAAGCCTGAAACTCTAGAACATGGAATGACACCAAGAATCTTCAGCATGACTCTTCCCACCTCAATTTCCCTCCTAATGTAGAAAATCCCTCACAGGCATGCTCACAGGTTGTAATCTCTTCAGTGACTCTGGAGCTTATGGACATGACAATCAATATCAGGCTTCACACTGTCTGAAAAGAGTAACAAGAGCAAAGACCAAAAGTACAAGTTCAAATCCTCCTCTGCGACTCAAAGGGAAAGATTTTCACATGAGACCCTGTAAAAATAATACAATAAGTTACAATCTTTCAAGGTCCAGGGCAGAGTATCACACTTGTTGTTCCAAAGGGGAGGAATAAATAGAAATCAGAGAAAGGGGGGGTAGGGCTAAACCAGTATTAAAACATTAATTCTGTAGATCCAACTAGGGCACATGATGTAGCAATATGTGTTCTCAAAAGCTTAGTAAAATCATGCCCTGTGGCCTAGTCTTCCTTAATCCATATAGTTAGTATCTTGCTTGGGGATGTATGGAGCTTTGCTAATCAGATTTCTACATTTCTGACTTCTCCTGTACTCTCTATCTCCACTATGTCATTGGCTTTAGTTTCATGGTCATCATCATCATCATCATCATCATCATCATCATCACAGGAGATGCCTTCAGAGACTCTGACCCCACTACACATTGCCTAGCCTCCCTTCCAAGACTTTCTTATCAAATTGCATTCTTCGTCAGATGCATAATATGCCCAATGCCAGTGTCCACTGCCAACTTGAGCAATACCTAGGCCACCTGGATATCTGGGAAGCCGAACATATAGCTCAAAACAGAACAGGAAACAGAACAGTCCATTGCTCTATCTTTCCAAAGGAAAGACTTTTGAATGTGCATTCTTTTATTTATTTTATTCTGTAAACTTTCACATGCAAACCTGTGGCAATGTAGGCATCAGACCCATGCCAATGAGGGCAAGGTCTCAAAGAAGAACAAGAGAAATGGGTGATGGGCTGTCCCTGGACTGAAAACTATAAGAGGCTGAGTACTATTGGATGAGGAAAATTATGCCTTACCCAGGATTCCTAGATGTGCTGACTAGACTTCAGTGGGTCTATTTGAACAGAGGGACTTCTAATGGTTTGGGAGCTTGACTGGACAGGGCTTATCTTGGATGTTGTAATGCATGAATTCTGATGGGGGATTGGGGTATGGAGGGGACTGGGTTTGATTGGGAACCATTGTATGAATTGTACAAATGCTCACCTAAAAAGATTAATGAAAAATCAAATGTGTACTTTTAAACAGGTGAGGCCATGCCAATTCCTAGAGTGCCTTCAAGGGACTTTATAACAGTACAGAAGTCAAGTGCTTGTCTTCTTGTTAGTGTCACTCATATACCCAGCAGGCACACTTTCTTTGGCTACAGCTTTACAGAAATTACTTTCTGGGAAAAGTGCAATTCACCAAACTGACCATTTTGCTTTCTGCTCACAGCTCTACCTGTAAATGTGGGTAAAAGCAGCCAATAATTATCATGTCACACCATGAATGCTGAGCTGTCTTAAAATTGATTTGACCAGAATCCTTAGAATTCTTCTTAGTTTTCTTGCTCTAAGTAACAAGAGAAGGGAAAAATGCAGACGTTTTTATCTAGATGATAAAATAAGTGGTTTTAAATATAATTCACACAGAGTACATGTTTCCATCTGAAAATTTGGGTGTTTTCCTTCAATATCTGCATTACTATTAGCAAGCTGATATTCTGATTTCTGGTTATTATTCTGGTTTCCCTGGAACAACCCATTAATCTCTGCTTCTAACATCCTAGGGGGTTTTTGCACTTCTCTAAAGTCTTCTAAATTCTACCAGTAAGCAAGTTCCAAATCTCCTGAACCACAATGGCAGGTAGTCAAAGCAATAACCTCATATCTCTAGTACGAAATTTCTGTGTTAATTTTAGAACTGATCGTATAAAATACTTGAGAGAAACAATTTAATTGAGCAAAGATGTATTTTATCTCATGGTTTCACTGGTACAGAAATAGCTTTTACAATCATGCCAAAAATAATTTATTTCCTCTAGCTAGGTCTGATCTTCTGTTTTCTACCACATTCCCCCAAAAATCAAGGTATGCTGAGACCAAATGTTCAAAACATAAGCCTAGAGGGACATCTCATATTCAAAGTATATCATAGCATGTACAGAAAATATATGGAGTTAATTGTAATCGCCATTGCCACGATATTGGCCTGGAATTCTGACACTGGTCAAAAAAAGTGGAGTTGACAGAAATTAAAGCATTCAAGAATCTAAATCTTCACAATGTTCAGTTGAACTCAACTATATAACTGCTTGAGGTACTTTACAATGGTAAGTTAACTGAGAGGATGCCTTTCAACTAGGGATTTGGTGCTAATATCTACAAATGAGGTATGCCATTAATCCTTTGTTTTTCTGGGACTGTGTTACCTCGCTTAGCATAATGGCTTTGAGTTCCATCCATTTACCTGCAAAGTTCATGATGTCATCTTTCTTTACTGCTGCATAGAACTCCATTGTGTGATGTACTACATTATTTTTTTTAATCTCCTCCTCATTTGAGGGGCATTTAGGTTAGTTCCAGCTCTTCCCTATTGTGAAAAGAGCTGCAATAAACATAGATGTGCATGTATCTTTGCTGCAGGATGAGTATTATGGGTATATACCCAGGAGTGGTATGACTGGGTATCCACACCACTTTCCACAGTGGTTGTATAAGTTTACATTCCCTCCAGCAGTGGATGGGTGTTCCCCTTTCCCCACAACCTCTACAGCATTTGGTATCTTTTGTTTTCTTGAATTTAGCCAGTCTTATCAGAGTGAGATGATATCTTAGAGTGGTTTAAATTTGTATTTCCTTAATTATTAATGATGCTGAACACTTTTCAAGATGTTTCTCGGCTATCTTTACTTCCTCACTGGGGAATTCTCTGTTCAGCTCTTACTCATCTTCTGTGTGGGACATTTGTTTTCTTACTTCTTTGTTTCTTGAGTAGTTTATATATTCTGGATGTTAATGCTCTGTTAGATATATCACTGCTGAAGGTTTCCTGCCACTCTGTTGGTTTTCTCTTCACTTCCTTGATTGTTTCTTTCTCTGTACAGAAGCTTTTGAGTTTGTTCAGGTCCCACTTGTCAATTGTTGACCTTATTTCCTGTGTGGCTGCTGTTTGATTTAGAAAGTCTTTTTCTCATGCTAAGTGAAGTAACAAAGTCCCAAAAAAGCAAATGATAACTGGTATCCCAGATTTGTGGATGCTAGCACCCAGCACTGAGTTGTAAGGCCAACTGAGCAACATCAATGTTATATACCCCTTTCCTTGAAAGCAACTATGGTCTTATAATGTAAATCTCTTAACAGGCTCTAGAGTTAACCCACCACTTATTTTTAGACTTTGTAATCTTGGTATATGGATGGAGGATATGTAAGCATATTTTAGAATAATATAAATTTAAAAAGAAAAATATGAATCCTGAAGTATAATATGGAAATGACAGTTTGTGTACAGATGACATATAAATATACCCATAAGTTGAAGCAATGCAGATTGGAGGGAACTACAACAGCAGAGAAACTGTGACAGGGAATGGACTGAAACAGTAAAGTTCCCCCAAGAGCAATAATCCTCTTCTTTGAAAATCTTTGAAAATAATCAGAAAATGATATAGGGCAGGAATGGCAGTGTGCATGAACTTGGGTGGGGTGGCAGGCATGGAAGGGGAGATGAGTCTAGAATGGAATTAGAAATGATATATGAAATGCTCAAAACTTCAGTAAAAAAATGTTAAAAAAGAAAGTATTTTCCTACACCTCTTTCTTGTAGGTTGTTGGCAATGTTTTCTTCTATCATCTTCAGAGTTTCAAGTTTCATGTTGAGGTATTTGATCCACATGGAGTTGATATTTGTACAGGGTGAGAGGTAGGGGTTTAATTTTGTTATTTTACAAATGGTGATCCAGTTTTGCCAGCACCATTTGAAGAAGATGCTATCTTTCCTCCTTTGAGCTTTTTTTGTCTCCTTTGTTGAATATGAGGTGGCTGAAATTGTATGAGCTCAAGTTTGGATCTTCCATTTTGTTCCATTGGTCAACGGGTCTGTTTTTGTGCCAGTACCAGACTGTCTTTATGACCATAGCCCTATAATATATTTTGAAGTCTGGTAAACTGATCCCCCTTGTATTGCACTTATAAATTTTAAAACACGTAATAGCGTTACCTTTTCAAAAATGAATGCTGTTTACCTAAGTTAATTAATAGAGCTTAGCTATTGATAGCAATATTACCTTGTGGAATTAGTAGACTTTTGGAATCTGTGGATTACAAGAAATTCAGAGCAATGGCATAGGTTCTTGTTATACTTAGACAAAGGCATCATAATAGTTACAAGGCACAGCATGCACTTAAATATTATATTTAGTTTCTTCTCCTATTTATTTGCAAAAACATTTGAATCTCAATCTTTGATTTTACCACAGGAACTTCTAATGAATGGAAACCAAACATTTGAATTAAGTATATCTTTATATCAGAAAATCTTTTTCCACTAAGTATACTAGTTAGAGGTTGTGGTGGTTTGAATAAATGTCCCCCATGAGCTCAAGTATTTGAACACTTGTTCAAGTAATGGTGCTATTTGGGAAAAGTCATAGAACTTTTAGGAAGTGTGCCCTGGCTGAAGAAAGCACATCACTGGGGGGCAGGCTTTCAGAATTAACAGCCTTGACTTCCCTGTGTCATTCCCATGCTTGATCGAAATTGTGAGTGCTTAGCTTTCTGCTAAGCCTGCCTCTGCCAATATACCTCCTTGACATGATGGACTAATCCCTCTGGAACTACAAGCCTTAGAAAACTTGTTCTTCTGTAAGGTTTTTGGTCATAGTGTTTTGTCACAGCAGCAGAAAGGTAACTAGCAAAGAGACATAGACACTCTGGCTCTGATCAGAGCTTCCTAGCAAGCACTGAAATTAAGACCTCTCTACACAGCTCACAGAACCAAATGTTAACAAAGGACAAATAGAATTGCAGGTTTTTTTTTATAATGCTTTTATTGATGTTTTGTGTATTTCAGACATCATTTCTCAGTTCAGTTTCAACATATTCTCCCTTCCATTCCCCCCACCACACCCCAGATCATGCATTCAATCATAACTGTCCTGTGTCTTTCTCTTGGTCTTTTTTATGTTTAGGAATTTACATTTTCCGCCTTTAATTTTATAATACTCTAAAATATGGATACATACTTTCCACTCATATACAGTAGTTACAGAGTCTGAAAGTAAGTGGAGGATGGATTCTAGATTCCATTAAGTGATTTACATTATAAAAACATAGTTGCTTTCAGATAAACAGAAGTATAACAATAATGTTGTTTAGCTTGCCTTTCATTGGGATTTGGTGTTACCTTCCCCAAATGAGGGCAGCCATTCACCACTTGTTTTTCTGGGTCTGTGTTACTTCACTTAGCATAATGGCTTAGAGCTCTATCCATTGACCTGCAAAGTTCATAATGTCATCTTTCTTTACCACTGAGTAGTACTCCACTGTGTAGATGTACCACATTTTTGTCATCCACTCATCAGTTGAGGGGTGTTTAGATTGGATCCAGCTCTTTGCTATTGTGAAGAGAGCTGCAATAATAAACATGGATGTACATGTATCTTTATGGGAAGAATGAGTCTTGTAGGTATATACCCAGGAGTGTTATGGCTGGGTCAGGTGGTAGGCTCATTTTGAGTCTTTTAAGGGTTCTCCACACTGCTTTCCATAATGGTTATACAAGTTTACATTCCCATCAGCTGTGGATGAGTGGTCCCCTTTCCCCACAACCTCTCCAGCATTTGGTGTCTTTTGTTTTCTTGATCTTAGCCAGTTGTATTGGAGTGAGATGACATCTGAGAGTGATTTTAATTTGCATTTCCTTAATTATTAATGATGTTGAAAACTTTTTAAGATGTTTCTCAGCCATCTTTACTTCCTCACTGGTGAAGTCTCTGCTCAGCTCTTTACTCCATCTTTTGAGTCGGTCATTTGTTTTCTTCTTTGTTTTTTGAGAAGTCTATATATTCTTGACATTAATGCTATGTCAGATGAATCACTGGTGAAGATTTCCTCCCACTCCGTGTGTTTTTTTCTTCACTTCCTTGATTGTTTCTTTCAATGTACAGAAGCTTTTGAGTTTGATGAGTTCCCATTGGTCGACTGTTGACCTTATTTCCTGTGCAGCTGCTGATTTAGAAAGTCTTTTCCTACACCTATGTCTTGTAGGTTGTTACCAACTTTTTCTTCTATCACCTTCAGGGTCTTGGGTTTTACATTGAGATCTATGATCCACTTTGAGGGTTTTTTTGTTTTCGTTTTTGTTTTTGTTTTTGTTTTGTTTTGTTTTGTACAGGATGAGAGGTAGGGGTTTAATTTTGTTCTACTACAAATGGTGATCCAGTTTTGACAGCACCATTTACTGAAGATGCTATCCTTTTTCCATTGAGCGTTTTTTGCCCCCCTGTCAAATATGAGGTGGCTGAAATTGTACGAGCTCAAATTTGGATCTTCAGTTTTGTTCCATTGGTCAATGGGTCTGTTTTTGTGCCAGTACCAGGTTGTCTTTATGACTATAGACCTGTAATATAGCTTGAAGTCTGGTAAAGCAATCCCCACTGTATTGCACTTTTCTTTTTTATTTTATATATTTTTTATTTATATGAATGTACTGTCTGCATGTAGGTTTGTGCACCTGTGTTGTGCAATGCTGTGGAGGTCAGAAGAGGCTGTCAGATTCCCCTGGAACTGGAGTTAAAGACTGTTCTCAGCTGCCATGTGGGTGCTGGGGATCGAACCCAGGTCCTCTGCAAGAGCAGTCAGCACTCTTAACCACTAGGCTATCTCTCCAGCCCTGTATTGCACTTTTCACTCAGGGCTGCTTTAGCTATTTGGGGTCTTTTGTTTTTCCATATGAATTTAAGGATTTTTTTCTATGTCTGTGAAGAAACTCATTGGGATTTTGATTGGGATTGTGTTGAATCTGTATTTCAACTTGGGTAAAATGGATATTTTTTTCTATATTAATTTTTCCAATCCATGAGCATGGGAAGTCTTTACATCTTTTGATGTCATTTTCAATCTCCTTCTTCAGGGGTTTAAAATTTCTGTTGTAGAGTTCTTTGGTGTCTTTGGTTAGGTTTGTTCCCAGGTATTTTTTTTTTTTTGAGGCTATTGTGAATGGGAAGGTCTTCTTATATTCATTCTCCACTTGCTTATTATTTGTGTAAAGAATTTATTTTTCCAGGTTAATTTTGTATCCTGCCACTTTACTGAAACTCTTAATTGATTCTAGTACTTTTCTGGTGGAGTTTTAGCATCCCTCAGATAAACTATCATATCATCTGCAAAAAGGGATAGTTTAATTTCCTCTTTTCCAATTAGTATTCCTTTAATTTCCTTCTCTTGTCTTATTGCCCTGGCAAGTCTTTTAAGCACTATGTTGAAGAGGAGTGGCAATAGCCTTGTCGGGTTCCTGCCTTTAAGGGGAATGGTTCTAATTTTTCTCCATTTAAGATGATGTTGGCTCTGGGTTTGTTGTATATGCTTTTGATTAGATTTAGGAATGTTCCCTTCAACCTAATTCCCTCTAGAACTTTAAACATGAAGGAATGCTGGATTTTGTCAAAGGCTTTTTCTGCATCAATTGAGATGACTGTGTAAGGGCTGGAGATATGGCTCAGTGCTAAAGAGCACCAACTGCTCTTGCAGAGGACCCGGGTTCAATTTCCGTCACCCACATGGTGGATAAAAACCATCTTAGGCCAGACATGGTGGTGCATGTGTTTAATCCCAGCACTGGGGAGGCAAAGGCAGGTGGATCTCTGTGACTTCAAGGCCAGCCTGGTCTACATAGTGAGCTTCAGGCCAGCTAGGACTAAAGGGAGACCCTGTCTCAAAAAAAAAAAAGACAAAAAAAGAGGAGTGGCTATAAGGGGCAGGCTTGCCAGGTCCCTGAATTTAAGGGAAATGGTTCCAATTTTTTCTACATTTAGGATGATGTTGGCAGTGGGTTTGCTATATATGGCTTTGATCATGTTGAGGAATGTTCCCTTCAGTCTGATTCCCTCTAGGACTTTAAATATGAAGGGATGCTATATCTTTTCAAAGGCTTTTTCTGCATCAACTGAGATGATCGTGTGGTTTTTGTCTTTCAGTCCATTTATGTCTTTTATGATATTTATTGAGTTATGTGTGTTGAACCATCCCTGTATCTCTGGTATGAATTCAACTTCATCATGATGGATGATCTTTTCGATGTGGGTGTGTATGCGATTTGCAAGTATTTTGTTGAGAATTTTTGCGTCTATTTTCATTAATGAGATGGGTCTATAGCTTGCTTTTTTGGTTGTATCTTTGCCTGGTTTTGATATTAAGGTGATGCTGTCTTCATAGAAGGAATTAGGGAGAATTCTCTCTGTTTGGATCCTTCTGAACAGATTGAGTAGTAATGGATGTAGGACCTCTTTAAATGTTTTATAGAATTCTGCTGTGAATCCATCTGGGCCCGGGCTTTTTTTAGTTGGGAGGGTTTTTTTTTTATTATATCCTCAATTCCTTCAAATATTATGGGTCTGATGAAAATGTCAATCTCTTCTTGGTTAAGCTTTGTTGGTTCCCAGGATTTTCAATGATTCATCCATTTCTCTTAGATTTTCAAATTTAGTGGAGTATAGATTTTTGAAGTATTCCGGTATGATTGTCTAGATCTTTACTTTGTCTTATGTGATGTTTCCCCTTTCATCATGAATACTATTGATTTGGAGTTGCTCTCTTTCTTTTGGTTAACTGGGCTAGAGGACTGTCTATTTTGTTTATCTTTTCAAAAAACCAGCTTTCAGATTCATTGATTCTATGTCTTGTTTTCTTTGTTTCTATTTCATTGATTTCTGCTCTGATTTTTGTGGTTTCTTCCTGTCTTTTGTGTTTAGGGTTCATATGTTGTTGTCTTTCAAGTGTTTTAGCTGCAGTGTTAGATCACTGTTTTTATTCCCTTTCTTTTTTTTTTTTTTTTTTTTTTAATGTGGACACTTAGGATTATAAATTTTCCCCTCAAGACTGCTTTTAAAGTGTCCCACAAGTTTTGTTGTGTTGTATTATCTTTGTTGTTCAATTCCATGAATACATTTATTTCACTCTTTATTTCTTCCCTGACCCATTCATTATTCAGGATGGTGTTGTTTAGTCTCCATATGTTCTCGTAGCTATTCTGGGGGTTCATATTGAGCTTTATTGTACTGTGGTCTGATAGAATGCATGAAATAATTTCAATCCTTTTGTATTTGTTGAGATTTCTTTTCTGCCCCAGTATGCCTTCAATTTTGGAGATTGTTTCATGAGTTGCTGAGTAAAAAGTATATTCTCTGGTGTTTGGGTCGAATACACTGTAGTTGTTTGTGAGGTCCATTTGGTGTATTGTACTCTTCAGTTCTGATGTCTCTCTGTTTATTTTTTGCCCAGTTGATCTATCTAAGGGGCTCAATGGGGTGTTGAAGTCTCCCACTATTAGTGTGTTAGGATAAATCCGTGTCTTAAGGTCCTGCATTAGTGTTTATAAATTTAGGTGCACCAGAATTTGGTGCAGAGAAATTTAAGCTTGTGAAGTCTTCATCATTAATTGTTCCTTTGACAAGGATGTAATGGCCTTCTTTGTTTCTTCTGATTAGTTTTACTTTGAGATCTATTTTGTCTGACATTAGAATAGACACACCAGCTTGTGTCTTCGTACCATTCGCTTGGAATATTATTTCCATCCTTTCACTCTAAGGTTGTGTCTGTCTTTGAGGTTGAGATGGGATTCTTATAGACAGCGTATAGAAGGATTCTGTATCCTAATCTATTCTCCCAGTCTATGTCTTTTGATTGGAGAGTTTAGACCATTAGTATTTAAGGTTATTTTTGAGAGATGTGTGTTGCTTCCTTTCACCTTATTTTTTGTTTGCATTCTTGGACTAGGTTTATATTTACTCTGTTATATTTTGCTGATTTCTCTATTTAATTGCTTAAGGATATTTGCTCATTTCCTCTGCTCTTTAGATTGTTTTGAAGATTTTCTGAAGTGTTGATTTCTTAGACATGTATTCTTTTTTTTATTATTATTATTATTTATCTTTGTATGTGTATGAATGTACTGTCTGCATGTAGGTCTGTGCAACCGTGTCGTGCAATGCCGCGGAGGTCAGAAGAGGGTCTCGGATTCCCCTGGAACTGGAGTTCTCCTGGAACTGGAGTTTCGGACGGTTCTCGGCCGCCATGTGGGTGCTGGGGATCGAACCCGGGTCCTCTGCAAGAGCGTCGGTGCTCTTAACCGCTAGGCTATCTCTCCAGTCCCTAGACATGTATTCTTTCATCTTGTTCATGTTGTGAAAGATTTTTCTTTCTCCTTCAACTATAACTGACATTTTTGCTGGGTATAGTAGTCTGGGTTGGCATCTAACGTCATTTATCACAGGAGTACTTTGGCCCACATTCTTATAGCTTTCATAGTTTGGACTGAGAAGTCAGCTGTGCTTCTGATGGGTTTTCCCCTTATCTATAACTTGTTGTTTTTCTCTTGTGGCTTTCAGTATTTTGTCTTTATTTTGAGCATCTAGTGCCTTAACAATTATATTGTGTCAGGAGTCGCTTTTCTGGTACTGTCTATTTGGTGTTCTATGTGCTTTTTGTATTTGTATGGGATTGTCTTTTTTTCAGTTTGGGGAAATTTTCTTCTATTATCCTGTTGAAGAACTGGTCAATAGTATTGTCTTGGGATTCTTCTCCTTCCTTTATCCCCATGATGCAGAGGTTTGGTCTTTTCATAGTATCCCACACTTCCTTGTTTGTTCTATTCATATTTTTTTTAATTTTTCAAAATATTCACTTGAGTTTTCTAGTTGCTCCATATTATCCTGCAGGTATAATATTCTTTTTTCTGCTTCTTCCATTCTGCTTCAGAGGATTTTTACCATCCTTTCCTGTTGATTGGATGAATGTTCAATATCCTTTTTTCTTTTTTTTAAATAATAAGCAATAAGTAATGAATACAAGTATCCTTGATGTAAAACCAATTTGCAAGCAGCTATGCCCAAACTTATACAGCCCAAGGCACCCATTGTCCAGCTGGAGGGGCTTGTATGCACAATCATGTTGATAAAATAAGAGTCCAGTCTATATTGCTGTAGTTTCACAATTCACCCCAATCACAGCCCTTACATTCTACCATGCCCCCTTTTCTGTAGATTGTTCCCTAGGCTTTAGAAAAGGGACAAAAGTGGGTGAGAAGCAAAACAGTCTACTTTCTCTGGAGATGTTGTTTTGGGCTCTGATCAATTCAGGCTGTTTCCTTTCATGGGTTGGGAGTTTATCCAGGAATAACCTTTTACTCCTACTGATGAAGCACAAGCAATTAGATATACAGGCATTTAAACAGTATTAATTATTATGGTAGGTTACTTTGGTATAGACACATATATTTGGATGGTATGCTAATCTATGAACTATAGCTTTTCTGTAAAAGATGACAAGCTCTTACTGTGGCTTATAACATCTCCTAACCACTAGAGGATGCCACAAAACCACAAGGTTTTGTGGCATCAGCCATGAATTATTCCTCGAAGAAGAGAGCTAATAAAAAATTGTTAATTTTGGAAGCAAACAATTCCTTTCATTAAATTATGCTATAGGTAGAAGAAAATGTTACAAGTTGATACTGAACAACACAAAAATTATAGATAATATTTGTATACATTAATCCCAAAGTTGTTTTTATATAAATTATAAGTAAATCAAATGTGGACTACACTTTAAATTTCCAATTAGCTTAAATGTATTACCATTTTTATTAAAACCTTTTAACCAATGTTGTTTAGTATATGCATTTTTACTTTTACTAAGTCCTAGAATACCGTATAATATGTAGACAAATTTTGGGCAAATTGGGATACCTGTTAAACTCACGTCAATTAACTATACATTAATCTAATGTAGAACTGTGTCCACCTCCCAACCCTCCCACTCCACCAGATTCACCATTTCAGTCAGTTCTTTGATGCAGTCTTTTCTGTTATTGTTGTTGTTGTTGTTCTTTCCAATATAGATCACTACCCACAAGAAATATTTACCACTGGGTTATTGGTGCTAGAATCCATAGATGAGGGATCCATTTGTCGTTTGTTTTTCTGGGACTGTGTTACTTCACGTAACATAATTTCTTCTAGTTCCATCCATTTACCTGCAAATTTCATGATGTCATCATTCTTTACCACTGCATAGAACTCCATTGTATAGATGTACCACATTTTCTCTATCCACTCATAGGTTGAGGGGCATTTGGGTTGGTTCCAGCTCTTTGCTATTGTGAAGAGAGTTGCAATGAACACTGGCTGTACATGTATGTATCTCTGTGGTAGGAAGAGTCTAATGGATATATTCCCAGACGTGGTATGGCTGGGTTAGGTTGTAGGCTCATTTTGAGTCTTTTAAGGGTTCTCCATACTGCTTTCCATAGTGGTTGCACAAGTTTGCATTCCCACCAGCAGTGAACGAGTGATCCCCTTTCCCCACACCCTCTCCAGCATTTATTATCATTTGTTTTCCTTTTTTTTTTGTTTTTCATTTGTTTTCTTGATCCTTGCCAGCCTTATTGGGGTGAGATGGTATCTTAAAGTGGTTTTAATTTGCATTTCCTGAATTATTAGCGATGTTGAACATTTTTAAGATGTTTCTCAGCCATCTCTATTTCCTCACTTGTGAAGTCTCTGCTCGGCTCTTTACTCCATCTGTTGAGTGAGTCATTTGTTTACTTACTTCTTTGTTTTTTGAATAGTTTATATATTCTGGAGGTTAATGCTCTGTCAGATGTATCAGCAGTGAAGGTTTCCTCCCACTCGTGGGTTTTCTCTTCACTTCCCTTACTATTTTTTTGCTGTACAGAAACTTTTGAGTTTAATAAGGTACCACTTGTCAATTGTCAACCTTATTTCCTGAGCAGCTGCTGTCTGATTTAGAAAGTCTTTTCCTACACCAATGTCTTGTAAGTTGCTGCCAACTTTTTCTTCTATCACCTTTAGAGTTTTGGATTTCACATTGAGGTCTTTGATCCATTTAGAGTTGATTTTTGTACAGGGTGAGAGGTAGGGGTTTAATTTTATTTTTCTACAAGTGGTAATCCAGTTTTGCCAACACCATTTGCTGAAGATGCTGTCTTTCTTCCACTGAGTCTTTTTGACCCCCTTGTCAAATATGAGGTGGCTGAAATTGTGTGTGCTCAAGTATGGAGCTTCAGTTTTGTTCCATTGGTCTACATGCCTGTTTCTGTGCCAGTACAAGGCTGTTTTTATGACTGTGGCCCTGTAGTATAGTTTGATGTCTGGTATAGAAATTCCTCCTTCTATTTCTCTTTTCACTCAGGGTTGCTTTGGCTATTCAAGAGTCTCTTGTTGTTCCATATGAATTTCAGAATTTTTTCCAAGTCTGTGAAGAATGACCTTGGGATTTTAATTGGGATTGCATTGAATCTGTATATTAATCTGGGTAGTATGGACATTTTTACTATATTAATTTTTCCAACCCATGAGCATGGGAGGTCTTTCCATCTTCTGGTGTCTTCTTCAATCTCCTTCTTCAGGAGCTTATAATTTTTGCTGTAGAGAATTTTGGTGGTTTTGTTCAGGTTTATTCCTAGGTATTTTATTGGTTTTGAGGCTATTGTGAGTGGGAAGGACTCCTTTTATTCCTTCTTCAGTTGCTTGTTGTTGGTGAAAAGAAAGGCTACTGATTTTTTAGGATACTTTTGTAACCTGCCACTTTACTGAAACTTTTAATCGTTTCTAGGAGTTTTCTGGTGGAATTTTTGGCATCCCTTAGGTAAACTATCATATCATCTGCAAAAAGGGATAGTTTTACTTCCTCTTTTTCAATTAGTATTCCTTTAATTGCCTTTTCTTGCCTTATTGCCCTAGCCAGTGTTTCAAGCACTATATTAAAGAGGAATGGTGACAAGGGGCAGCCTTGCTGGGTTCCTACGTTTATGGGGAATCCTAACTTTTCTTGATTTAGGATGATGCTGGCTGTGGGTTTCTTATATATGGCTTTGATTATGTTGAGGAGTGATCCTTCCAGTCCAGTTCCCTCTAATACTTTAATAATGAAGCGATGCTGGATTTTGTCAAAGGCCTTTTCTGCATCAATTGAGATGATCATGTGTTTTTTGTCCTGCAGTCCATTTAGGTGTTTTATGACATTTACTAATTTTCGTATGTCGAACCATCCCTGCATCTCTCGTATGAATCTAACTTGATCATGGTGAATGACCTTTTTGATGTGGCTCTGTACATGGTTTGCAAGTATTTGGTTGAGAATTTTTGCATCTGAGTTAATTAATGAGATGGGTCTGTAGTTCTCTTTTTTGGTTGCTTCCTTGCCTAGTTTTAGTATTAGAGTGATGCTGGCTTCATAGAAGGAATTTGGGAGATTTCCCTCTGTTTTTATCCTTCTGAACAGTTTTAGTAATAATTGTTGTAAATCCTCTTTAAATGTTTTATAGAATTCTGCTGTAAAACCATCTGGACCTGGCTTTTTCTAGTTGGGAGGCTTCTTATTACATTTTCAACTTCTTCATATATTATAGGTCTGTTTAAGTTGTCAATCTCCTCTTTGTTTAGCTTTGGTGATTCCCCAGATTGCAGATATTCATCCATTTCTCTTAGGTTTTCAAATTTAGTAGAGTATAGATTTTTGAAGTATTCCTGTATGATTGATTGTCTGGATATTTTCACTGTCTGCAGTGATATTTCCCCTTTCATCGTGAATTCTATTGATTGGGAATTGCTCTTTCTTTTTTTGGTTAACTGGGCTAGGGGTCTGTCTATCTTGTTTATTCTCGCCAAGAACCAACTTTTGGATTCATTGATTTTTTTGTATTGTTTTCTTTGTTTCTATTTCATTGATTTCTGCTCTGATTTTTGTTATTTCTTCCAGGCTGTTGCATTTACAGTTTATTTGTTGTCTTTGCAGTGTTTTTAGCTGCAGTGTTAGCTCACTTATCTGTGCTCTTTCTGTTTTTTTTTTTTTTTTTTTTTAATATAGGCACCCAGGGCTATAAACTTCCCTCTTAGGACTGCTTTTAAAGTGTCCCATAGGTTTTGTTGTGTTGTATTGTCATTGTCATTTAGTTCTAGGAATGGGTTTATTTCTTTCTTTATTTCCTCTTTGACCCATTCATTATTCAGGAGTGTGTTGTTTAGTCTCCATGTGTTCATTTGGTAGCAGGGCTTATCCTGGTGTTGATATTGAGCTTCATTTCACTATTTTCTGAAAGAATACATAAAGATATTTCAATTTTTTTTATATTTGTTGAGATTTTTTCTCTGTTGAAGTATGTGGTCAGTTTTGGAGAATGTTCCGTGGAGTACTGAGAAGAAAGTATATTCTCTGTTGCTTGGGTGGAATATTCGGAAGATGTCTTTAAGGTCCATTTCTTTTATTGTATTGTTCAGTTCAGATGTCCCTCTGTTTATACTTTTTCCGGTTCTTCTGTCCAAAGGGCTCAGTGGGGTATTGAAGTCCCCTACTATGAGTGTGCTGGGGTTAATCTGTGCCTTGAGGTCCTGTAGAGTTGTATTTACAAAGGTTAGTGCACCAGAGTTTGTTGCATATATATTCATGATTGCAAAGTCTTCATGGTTAATTTTCCCTTTGATAAGAATATAATGGCCCTTTTTATCTCTTCTACTTGCTTCTACTTTGAAGTCTATTTTGTCTGATATTAAGATAGCAACTACTGTCTTCTTAACCATTTGCTTGGAATATTTTTTTCCATCCTTTCATATTAAGATGATGCCTTAAGGGTGAGATGGGTTTCTTGTAGACAGCATATTGATGGGTTCTGTTTCCTACATTCTCCCAGTCTATGCCTTTTTATTGGGAAGTTTAGTCCATTGATATTTAAGGTTATAATTGAGAGGAATATGTTGCTTCCTTTCATCTTATTATACGTCTGCATTTTTTGTGTAGGTTTCTACCTCTGCATTTCTGTTTTTATTAAAATTTTTCTTTCAAGGTGTCTGGGGGTAGTCGCTCCTCTCTTCTTTCCTTTGAATTGTTTCAAGCATTCTCTGAAGTGTTGGTTTTCCAAACATGCATTCTTTCTTGTTTTTGTCATGGAAGATTTTTCTCTTTCCTTCAACCTGGGTTGGCATCCATAGTCCTTTAGCACCAGGAATGCTTTGGTCCACGTTCTTCCTGTTTTCATAGTTTGTGGTGAAATGTCAGCTGTGATTATGATAGGTTTTTCCCTTGTATGTAACTTGCTGTTTTGCTCTTGTGGCTTTCAGAATTTTGTGTTTATTTTGGGTATATAGTATTTTAACTATGACATGGTAGGGGGAGTTTCTTTTCTGGTCTACTCTATTCGGTGTTCTACTTGCTTCTTGTATTTGCATGGGTTTGTCTTTTTTTAGTTTGGGGAAATTTTCCTCTATTATTTTGTTGACAATCTGGTCAATACCATTCTCTTGGGATTTTTTTCCTTCTTCTATTCCTATGATGCAGAGGTTTGATCTTTTCATAGTGTCCCACATTTCACTCTTGTGTATATTTAAATTTTTCATAGTCTTTATTTGATCTTTTTAGTTGTTCTGTGTTGTCTTCTAGGTCTGATATTCTTTTTTCTGGTCCTCCATTCTGCTTCTGAGGCTTTTTCCCATTCTTTCCTCTTGATTGGATGACTGTTCGATTTCCTTTTTTGTTTTCTTCCTGTGTTTTCCTTACTTTTTCCATTTCCTTTTGCAGCTTCTCAAACTTTTCTTGTAGCTCATTGGTTTCCTTTTTCATTTCAGCGTGGGATCTTTTCAGTGTTTCCACTTCCTTCCGGAGTTTGTGATTTTTGTCCCTCTAGCTCTTTCTGGAATTTGTCATTTTCTCCTTTTAGTTCTTTCCGAAATTTGTCCTTGTCTTCCTCTAGGTCCTTTCTGAGTTTTTCATTCTCTCCCCTTAGTTTTATGATTTCTTTGAATATATCTGTGATTGTTATTTTGGGATCTGTGTCCTGGGTTACCTCTAGGATTCTTACCTCATTGTAAGAATCCTCCACTGGCTCCTTACAGTTTGGTTTTTTCCCATATTCTTTTGTTGTGCTCTCTGCATGTAGTTAGCCTTTTGCCTGTATTCTGATGTGAATCTTGAATGTCTCTTCACCTTGTTAAAGGATTGCTTTCCTTGATTCCTTTGGGTATCTTTGTTCCTTTGGTTGGCTTGATTCTTTTGGGTCTCCTTGTGAATGGAGTGTTGTCTAGATTTTAGGTTTTCAATTTTGGTTATATATTGGAAGGTATAGTTCACTTTTCCCTTTCTGTTCTGGAGGAGCTGGGTGGGTAGCAACCTGGATGACACCTTCAGAACACTGTATTCCCTCTGCTGCCAGCCACTCTCTCCTGAGTTCCAGTTGGGGTTCCACTTGGTGGGGGGGGTTGCTTGCTAAGGTAGGCACCAGTACCCTCTGTGTTTGAGCCTCAGCTCCTAGCTCCCAGGGCCTTCTGAGGCACCTTACCTAGTCCACGGAACCCACTGGTCCACTCAGACTCTGCCCTCAGGTGCAGCACAATTGGGACATAATCTGATGCCAACTACTTGCACAGGACTCTGTGTTCAAGCCTTAGCTCCTAGCTCAATATCCTTTTTACATTTCATCCTGTGATTTTTTTTAATTTTTTTTTTTTTTGGTACTTTCGAGACAGGGTCTCCCTGTAGTCCCAGCTGTCCTGGAACTCACTCTGTAGACCAGGCTAACAATAAGTAATAAGTTATGAGTAGAAGCATCCTTCATTTAAAACCAATTTGAAAGCAGCTATGCCCAAATCCACACAGCCCAAGGCTCCCACCATTGAGCTGGAGGGGCTTGTATGTACAATCATGTCGATCAAATAAGTGTGCAGTCTATATTGCTGTTTCACCATTCACCCCAATTGCAGCCCTTACATTCTACCACGCCCCCTCTTCCACAGATTGTTCCCTAGGCTTAGAAAAGGGGCACAGGTGGGGAAGAAGCAAAGCAGTCTACTTTCTCTGGAGATGTCGATTTGGGCTCTGATCAGTTCAGGTTGTTTCCTTTCATGGGTGGATAGTTGGTCAAGGAATAACCTTTCAGTCCTACTGATGAAGCAATTAGATATACAGTATTTAAACAGTACTAATTATTATGGTAGGTTACTTTGGTACAGACACAGATACTTGGATGGTATGCTAATCCATGAATTATAGTTTTTCTCTAAAATATGACAAGGTCTTACTGTGGCTTATAACATCTCCTAACCACTAGAGGATGTAAGCTTGTAGCATCAGCTACGAATTATTCCTCCAAGGAGAGAGCCAATTAGATTTGGGATATGCAGACATATGGCTGCCACTGCTGCACAGTATTTCCAGTCAGGTAAGGTGTAGTTGATGGAGGAGTCTTGCTTGACCCAAGGAGACCAATATTTACTTTACTGGTTTAGTGGCCTTTGGTAACACTCTTTGGCATTCCAGAGATCAACTGTACACTTGCAAGTGTGGTCTCAACACATCTTTCCCATGCTTACATCAGGTCATTGACAGCAGGGCCTTACCACCTCTCTTCTTGAGGTATCCCAGTTTACAGGCAAAAAGCCTTTAACATTTGGGGGGGGGGGCTTGGATCCCCTGGCCAACATCTCCTTGGCAGAATAATCCATTGCTGATATCAGAGCTCTCCTGTATAAATGTATTTTGCTTAATTGCACAGCTTAAAAATATTTTAGTATTATATTTGCCTCTGATTACAGAGTAATCCTTTTCACAGTTCCTATGTCTATTAGTCAATTAAAGAAAGCAGTTATCTGAGATCTCCTGAGACCAGCCGAGGCAAGTGCAGGTAGGTATGCAGCAGCTGGGTGCTTCAGCAAGGCTGATTGTTGATTGACTTAATATAGTTAATCCATTAATCCAGTTGTCTTTGGATTAATTGGCTTTTGTAGCTGTGGGGGGCAGAGTTATCCTCCCAGCTTGTATAAAAGGTAGGGTTGTGTGAGTCTTGAGATCTGAGATCTCCCGGGACCAGCTGAGGCAAGCGCAGGTGCCAGGGCATGGGCTAAAGAGCCTGACCTCAGCACCCTTCCCCCCCACAAACTGGGATTACAAAGGAGGCAAGCAAAGCAAGCCTTCAACACAGCGAAGAGGCATTTAGGACTTAAATTGGAATACAGGCAAGGAGAAGCTCATATGACAGGAACATGAAGAAGATTCCTACAGTGGGATCCCCCTGGTGATGGCCCAGGACACAAATATCAGAAACACAGTTGGGAAGATATTTAAAGAACTAAAAATTTTATTTTATTTTATTTTTAATTTTTTTTTAATTTTTTTTAATTAATTTTATTTATTTATGTATGTGTATGAATGTACTGTCTGCATGCAAGTCTGTGCACCCGTGTCGTGCAATGCCGTGGAGGTCAGAAGAGCGTCTCGGATTCCCCTGGAACTGGAGTTCTCCTGGAATTGGGGTTTCAGACGGTTCTCAGCTGCCATGTGGGTGCTGGGGATTGAACCCGGGTCCTCTGCAAGAGCAGTCGGTGCTCTTAACCGCTAGGCCATCTCTCCAGCCCAGAACTAAAAGATTTTAAAGAGCAAATCAAAGAACTAAGAAAAGAGAATGAAGAACTCAAGAAGGAACTAGAGAGAGAGAGAATGACAAACTCCAGGAGGAACTGGAAACACTGAAAAGATCCCATGCTGAAAAAGAGAAGGAAACCCCAGTTGAAGAAAGAGCTACAGGGAAGAGATTGAGAAGCTCCTAAAAGAAGTAGAAATACTAAAGAAATCAGAAGAGGAAATGAAAAAGGAAATCAAACACTCATCCAATCAAGAGGAAAGGAATGGAAAAAGCCTCAGAAGCAGAATGGAGGAAGCAGAACAAAGAATATCAGACCTGGAAGATAACACAGAACAACTAAAAACCTCAAGGGAAGATTATGAAAAATTTAAAAATACACAAAAGTGGAACAACCAGGAGCTGTGGAACACTATGAAAAGATCAAACCTCCACATCATAGGAATAGAGCAAGGAGAAGAATCCCAAGAGAATGGTATTGGTCAGATCTTCAACAGAATAATAGATGCAAAATTCCCCAAACTAAAAAAAGATAAACCAATACCAATATAAGAAGCACATAGAACTCCAAACAGACAAGATCAGAAAATAAATTCTCCACGCCACATCATAGTTAAAATGCTAGGCACCCAAAACAAAGACAAAATCCTTAAAGCCACAAGAGAAAAACAACAAGTGACCTATAAAGGGAAACCTATCAGGATTACAACTGACCTCTCAATGCAAACTATGAAAGCAAGAAGAACCTGTAGGAAGCCAACTTAATTCCTTAAGTTAAATTATCCTATAGGTGAAAGAGAATGTTACGAGATGATACTGTATAACACAAAAATTATAGAGAACATTTTTATACATTAATCCCAAAATTATTGTTATACAAATTTTAAGTAAAATAAATGTGGACAACAATTTTCATTTCTAATTAACTTAAATGTATTACGGTTTTATTAAAACCTTTTAACCAGTTGTTTAATATTGACATTTTTACTTTTACTAAGTACTGTAATACCATATAGTTTGTAGATAGAGTTTGGGCAAAGTTGGATACTTGTTAAACTCACATCAATTAAATATACATTAATCCCCACAAGAAATATTTACAACTGGGTTATTGGTGCCAGCATCCACAGATGAGGGATACAATTTGTCATTTGTTTTTCTGGGATTGTGTTACTTCACTTAACATAATATCTTCTAGCTGCATCCGTTTACCTGCAAAGTTCATGATGTTGTCTTTCTTTACTGCTGCATAGAACTCCATTGTGTAGATGTACCACATTTTCTCTATCCACTCATCAGTTGAGGGGCATTTGGGTTGGTTCCAGATTTTGCTAATGTGAACAGAGCTACAAGAAATATAGCTGTGCATGTATTTCTGCAGTAAGATGAGTCTTTTGGGTATATACCAAGGAGTGGTATGACGGGGTCTGAAAGACCCCCAGAAACTGGAGTGGCTCTCACTCAAATCTCGGGATAGAACGACTCCCAAAAAATCAGCCAAAGACCATTCTCACTGCAATTACACGAGGTTTATTCAGGAAAAACCAGTGCACTGGGGTCGAACTCGTAACCCACGCAGGGGCAGAGGAGACCGACCCCCAGGGACTGGGATAGGGAACTTTTAAAAGCAGAGATCCCAAGGTATGGGGAAATGGAGGAAGGGTTGTGTAATAGTAAAAAATCATCTTGGCATGCAGGCCAGCGACACACAGGTGGGCGTGACTCAGTTAAGCACCACAAGGTATGAGGAAGCGGGGAGGGAAACCTTATAGCGTACGTGACTTGGAGGCCTTATAAGATGGCAGTACCATGGTTCCTAAAGACAGGTTTTAAGGGTGCATAAAACCTTGGGGCAGGGGTTCTTCAGGTCCAATGGCAAATGCATTTTGAATCTTCCAAGGGTTCTCCACACTGCTTTCCATAGTGGCTATACAAGTTTACATTCCCACTAGCAATGGATGAGTGTTCCCCTTTCCCCACAACCTCTCCAGCACTTGGTATCATTTGTTTCCTTGATCCTAGACAATCTTATTGGAGTAAGATGATATCTTAAAGTGGTTTTAATTTGCATTTCCTTAATAATTAGTGATGATGATTCTTAAGATGTTTCTCAGCCATCTCTAATTCCTCTTCTGTGAAGTCTCTATTCAGTTCTTTGCTCCATCTTTTGAGTGATTCACTTGTTTTCTTTCTTCTTTGTTTTTTGAGTAGCTTGTATACTCTGGAAATTAATGCTTTGTCAGATGTATCTGCAGTGAAGGTTTCCTCCCACTCTTTGGGTTTTATTTTCACTTCCTTGATTGTTTCTTGTGATGTACAGCTTTTGAGTTTAATGAGGTCCCATTTGTCAATTGTCTATAGACCCACTTCATTAATGAATACAGTTGCAAAAATTCTAAATAAAATACTTGCAAATCATATACAGACTCACATCAAGAAGTTCATACATCAAGACCAATTTGTATTCATACCAGAAATGCAGGGATGGTTCAATACACGAATATCAATAAATATCATCAAACATAAATGGACTGAAAGACAAAAAATCATACGATCATCTCAATTGATGCAGAAAAAGCCTTTGACAAAATCGAGCATTCCTTCATGCTTAAAGTTCTAGAGGGAATTGGATTGGAGGGATCATTCCTCAATGTAATCAAAGCCATATACAGGAAACCCACAGCCAGTATCATCCTAAATGGGGAAATGACAGAAGCATTCGGCAAGGCTGCCCCCATCACCACTCCTTTTCAATATAGTGCTTGAAACACTTGCTAGGGCAATGAGGAAAGAAAAGAAAATTAAAGGAATATGATCGTTTACTTTAGGGATGCTGAAAACTCCACCAGAAAACTCCTAGAAATGATTAAGAGCTTCAGTAAAGTGGCAGGATACAGAATAAATCTAGAAAAATTGGTAGCCTTTATTTACACCAACAACAAGTAACTGAAGAAGGAATACAAGGAGACCTTCCCATTCACAATAGCCTCATAAATAATAAAATACCTAGGAACAAGCCTAACTAAAGACACCAAGGACCTCTGCAACAAAAATTTTAAACCCCTGAAGAAGGAAATTGAAGAAGACATCAGAAGATGGAAAATCCTCCCATGCTCATGGATTGGGAAAATTAACATTGTAAAAATGTCCATTCTACCCAAACTCTTGTTACAGATTTAATGCAATCCCAATTAAGATCCCCAAGAGTTTTTTCAAAGGCTTCAAAAAAAAATCCTTAATTTCATTTGGAAAAACAAAAGACCCTGAATAGCTAAAGCAACCCTGAGAGAAAAGAGCAATACAGGGAGGATCTCTATACCAGACTTCAAATTATACTACAGGGCTATAGTCATAAAAACTGCTTGGTACTGGTGCAAAAACAGACCTGTTGACCAATGGAACAAAACTGAAGATTCAAACCTGAGCACCTACAGTTTCAGCCACCTCATATTTGACAAGGGGGCCAAGAAAACACAATGGAGAAAATACATCATCTTCAGCAAGTGCTATTGGCAAAACTGGATCACCACCTCTAGAAGAATGAAATTAAACCCCTACCTCTCGCCCTGTACAAAAGTCAATTCCAGATGGATCAAAGACCTCAACGTGAAACCCCAAACTCTGGAGGTGATAGAAGAAAATGTTGGCAGCAGACTAAAAGACATAGGCATAGGAAAAGAAAAAGACTTCCTAAATCAGACAGTAGCTGCACAAAAAATAGCATCCTGTGATTTTTTTTAGATTTTCCAATTCCCTCTGGAGCCTGTCTTTCTCATCTTGTAGCTCCTTGATTCATTGGTCATTTTCTTTTTCCATTTCAGCCTGGGATATTTTTATGGTTTCCACTTCCTTCCAGAGTTTGTCATTTTCTCCTTTTAGTTCTTTCCAACATTTTTCATTATCTCCCTCTAGGTCCTTCTTGAGTTTTTCATTCTCTTGCCTTAGTTGTCTATTTTCTTTGAATATGTCTACAGTTGTTCTTCTATGGTTGGTGTCTTGGCTTCTTTCCTCAGAGATCTCATTGTAGGGATCTTCTGTAGGATTATTATTGGTGCCACAGCTGTGTCTTGCCCAATAATGAGCTGTCCACATGGCTGTCATCTCCCCTTAGTTTTTTTTTTTTTGGATTATTTAGGTTATACTGTTTTGAAATCAGGTTATACTGATTCTTTGAAAATTTTGTATAATATCTTTGATCATTCAGACTCCATTCCCCATCTAATCTTACATACAGCCCCATACCCTACCTCCCCCACACCATCCCTTCTACTACTTTTAAAGGCCAATTGAGTCATAGTAGTGTCCTTCAAATACTTTTGAGTATGAGTACATCCCCTGGGGTTGATCAACATGCCTGGCATCACATCCATAAAGAAAAGAAAGGTTATGGCTAATAGTGGTATGTTTGTGTGTCAAGTTGACAGGGTTGGATTGTGTTAGTTAATATTCAAGGTCAATTTGATAGGGCTGAGTCTCACCTGGGAAGAGGGAATAATATCAATTGAGGAATATCTCAGATCATGTCAGTCTGTGATCATGTCTGTGAAAGGTTTTCTTGATTGATGTAGAGGATTCAGTCCACCCCATGAGGCACCTCCCTAGGCAGGTGGGTCTGGGCTGTATGAGCTAACTGACCGTGATCCAGCTGCTATGCTGCCAGGAAGTATTTCTCTATGGTCTCTCCTTGAGGTCCTGTTATTCAATGACTGATGTGAAAGCATAAATCAAATAAATCCTTTCCTCCCCCAAGTTTCTTTGAATCAGAATGCTTAATCACAGTAACAGAAAAACACAGAAAAACTGTTCTTCCCATCTCCTTGTCCATGCTACAATTAGATCTCACTTGGCCTCGTGCAAGTCTTTTGCATGTTGTCACAAAGTGCTGTGGGTCATATATACAAATGCTGCTGTACCCAAACAACATAGCTTCCTTGTCTTCCTTCACTACCCTAGGCTTTTACAATCATTCTGCCCCCTTTCCATAATAATCTCTGGGCTTTTGGAGATGAGTGTGTGATGTACAAGTAGTACTTAGGGCTAAGCACTCCACAACCTCTTATTTATTTCATGCTGATCACTTGTGTGTTTCTCTGTTAATCACCATCTGCTGCAAGAAGAAACTTCTTTCATGAGAGTTGAGAGATGCACTGATAGATGGGCATAGCAATAAGTCATTTGAATTGAATTTACTGGTGTTGAATTTACTGGTGTTGTTTATTATTTAATAATAGTAGTTTGAGTCCACATGGTCTGTGACCTGTCCAGCCAGAAGTTCTTGGCCATGATAATAGTACCAGGTATGAGCATCATCTTCTAAAAAGGGTCTTAATTCCCACTAGAAAGAAGCTGGTTACTCCCAGAAGATTCCTATCACTATTGCACGAGTAGGCATAGCATTCAAGCAGTTGTTATTATAGCTCACAGTGCCACACCTGGTACTAAGATTTTGTTTGATAGCCTGTGATTTCTGCTATAGGGTCATTTTCCACACCCCACATTGTCCCCAGTATACAGTAACTCCATTTAACCATTTTATACATGCATATGGATGAATTTTAAGAAGTATTTATATGTTCAATCAAGTTGATCAAATGAGTGTCCAGTCTATATTGTTGTAGTTTCACCATTAACCCCAATCAAAGCCCTTACATTCTACCATGCCCCCTCTTCCGCAGATTGTTCCCTAGGCTTAGAAAAGGGGCACAGGTGGATGAGAAGCAAAACACTCTACTTTCTCTGGAGCTGATGTCTTGGTCTCTAGTCAGTTCTGGCTGTTTTCTTTCATGGGCTGCCAGCTTGTCCAGGCTTAACCTTTCGATCCTACTAATGAAGCACATGCAATTAGATATTTAGGTATTTAAACAGTATAATATATAGCCTTTCGATCCTACTAATGAAGCACACNGCAGATTGTTCCCTAGGCTTAGAAAAGGGGCACAGGTGGATGAGAAGCAAAACACTCTACTTTCTCTGGAGCTGATGTCTTGGTCTCTAGTCAGTTCTGCCTGTTTTCTTTCATGGGCTGCCAGCTTGTCCAGGCTTAACCTTTCGATTGGTTTTACATGAAGGATGCTTGTACTCACAAATTATCACCTATTGTTAAAAAAATGAAAACAAAACAAAACAAAAAAGCAGAGAAAGATGCAGAAAACTTACGGCAGAATGCGCGATCTGCGATGGGTAGAGGTGGGGTGGGGGGGAAGGGAAGGGGATATATGCCTGAACTGAATTGGAAAATGATGTATGAAATACACAAAGCATCAATAAAAATAAATTAAAAAAAATAAAATAAAATAATACAAAAATTAATAAAATATCCTTACAGAAAAAAAAGAAGTATTTATAGTAGTAGGTTTCTAAGAGTTTTTCAAAAGGTGCTTAGTGTTAGTTGTCCCTCCTCTTACTCCTTGCTCTAGCCATCAATCCCATTCCCCACATTTTCCTTATCCATTCATTTAAGTTGTTTCTATTTCTTAGTTATTATGAAAAACAGCCACAAGCATTGCTGGGCAAGTACCTCTGTAGTAGGATGAGTACATTGGGTATATGCCAAGGAGTGGTATGACAGGATCATATGGTAGATTTATTTTTCAGTTTTATAAGAATTCTCCATACTAGGGCTGGAGAGATGGATCCATGGTTTAGAAGACTGGCTGTTCTTGCCACGACCCAGGTTCGATTCCTTGCATCCAAGTGACAGTTAACAACCTTCTGTAACTCCAGTTCCAGAGAATCCAACTCCCTCTTCTGACCTTCATGGGCATTGCAGAAACCCAGGGTACTCTTACACACATGCAGGCATACACTCAAACACATAAAATAAGAAAAGAATTCTCCATACTGATTTTGCAATCCCACTATGACAGAATGAATTCCCCCCCCCATATCCATGACTGCTTTTGGTGTCTTTTGTACTCTTAATCTTAGCCATTCTGACTGGAGTTAGGTGAAACTTTAAATCTTTTAAGGAAGAGATTGAGGAAGACATAAAAAAGGATGGAAAGACTTCCCATATTCATGGTCATGATAGAATCAATATAAAATTACAATGACCATTGTAAAAAGCATTCTACATATTTGAATCAATGCCAGTCAACATTTCCATGACATTCTTCACAGAAGTAGAAAAATCGTCCTGAAATCCATATGGAAACACAAAGGACCTTGGATAGCCAAACAAAACTTGAGTGCAAAGAGCAAAGCCTGGGGTATTACCACACCAATTCTCAGTCTGTATTGCTGAGCAATAGTCCTTATAAAAAATATGGTATTAACTAACATGAAACATGCTTGTGAATGAAAGGAACAAAGAATATCCAAACATGAGTACACCTAATTAGAGTCACAAAATCAAATCTTCACAAGTAGAAGAATTAAATTAGATAAATCACCCTTGCACAAACGTGAGCTCCAAATGAACCAAAGACCTCAATGTGAACACTGAGATTATTAGAAGGAAACTGAACAAGAAAAAGCTTCAGGAAAGCACTTTTTTTTTTTTTTTTGAGACAGGGTCTCCCTGTAGCTCTGGTTGTCCTGGAACTCACTCTGTAGACCAGGCTGGCTTCAAACTCACAGAGATCCACGTGCCTCTGCCTCCCAAGTGCTAGGATTAAAGGCGTGCACCACCATACCCGGCATTTATTTATTTCTGTATGTGTATCAATGTACTGTCTGCATGCAAGTCTGTGCACCCGTGTCGTGCAATGCCGCAGAGGTCAGAAGAGGGTGTCGGATTCCCCTGGAACTGGAGTTTCAGACGGTTCTCGGCCGCCATGTGGGTGCTGGGGATCGAACCCGGGTCCTCTGTAAGAGCGGTCGGTGCTCTTAACCGCTAGGCCATCTCTCCAGCCCCCAGGAAAGCACTTTTTAAGTCAAACATGATTTGCTCAGAAGTTAAGTTCACCAATTGACAAATGAGACCTCACTAAATGTACAAAGCTTCGGCTACCAAAGGAAACAAGAAGTCAAATGAATAGGAAGCCTACAGAGTAGGGAAAATATTCACCAACTGTTCATCCAACAGAGGATTAAAAATTAGCTATAGATCTGAACAGAAAGCTCTCAAAGGAAGAGATAACATTGGCTAAGAAATACCTTTAAATGTGTTTAACATCGTTAAATGCAAATCAAAAGATTTCTACATTTTAGCAATCTGCCACACTAGTTTCAGTGATGGACAATCCAGTCTGCATTTCTACCATCAGGAAATAGCTGTTATTACCCTTTTTCTCATATCCTTGCCAAACTTTGTCATTGTTTACTTTGGGGATCTTAATCTTTCTAGTTGGGATATGAAATCTCGAAGTATCTTTAATTTGCATTTCTGTGATGGATGCTACAAATTTTAAAAATATTTCTCAGCCATTTGTATTCCACCATTTAAGAACACTATTTAAATTATTGCTCCAAATTTTAATTGGATTTTCTTTTTTATGTTTATTTTTTTCAATTCTTTCTATATTCTAGATACTTACCATCGGTCAGATAGGTTGGAAAGACTTTTTTCCCATTCCCTAGGTTGCCTCTTGACATAATGGTGGTGTCCTTTTCCCTGTAGAATATTTTTAATTTCATGAGTTCTTATCTGTCTATTGATGTTCTTGTTGCCTACCCTATCAGGGTCTTGCTCAGAAAGTTCTTTCCTGTGCCTATAAATCTCAGTGTATTCCTTACTTTCTCCACTGTCACAGTTGATTATTTGCAGGCTGGGAAACAGACATCCACTCACTCTGTAGCTACCCAGTTTGACCAGCAAGACTTGTTGAATATCCTGTCTTCTTTCTAACCTATATTTTAATCTTTTATCAAAACTCAGGTAGCTGTAAGTAGATGGAGTTAAATCCATGGTCTCAACTCTGTTCTACTGGTCAAAGTGTCTGTTGTTATGCCAGGAGTGTGCTATTTTATTAGTATATAATTTGGATGTCAGAGTTGGCAATGCCGTCAGATTTTTTTATTGTTCAGGATCATTTTTGTTATTCTGAGTTTTTGTTTCTCATATGAAATTTGAGACTATTTATCAATGTCTGAAAAACTGTTGCAATTTAGGTGGATTGGATTTTATCTATTTTTTCGGGGGGGGGAGTGTTATTGAGACAAGGTCTTTTTTTTTTTTTTTTTTTTTTTTTTTTTTTTTTTTTGGTCTATTTGAAACAGGGACTCCTTTTAGTCCCAGCGGGCCTGGAACTCACTCTAAGACCAGGCTGGCCTTGAACTCACAGAGATCCAACTGTCTCTGCCTCCAGAAGTGCTGGGATTAAAAATGTGTGCTACCATGCTGGGCTGTTTTATCTATTTTTAAGGTGCAAAGAATGTAATTGGAGATGTGAAGACCTCCCATGTTTTTCGTTAGCATTATTAATACTTTGAAAATTGCAATCCTACCAAAAACAATCCATGTATTCAACTTTTATTTCTAACAGTTTATCTACAAGCAAATCACCAGTGCTACATCATTATACTTTAAGAAGTTTAATGATGATTGACTGATAAATACATGTGTATAGGGTGTTAATGTAAGAAAGAAATGTATATCGGGAGTGTGCTTTGTGACCTGACACCTAAACACTGAAAAGATCCCATGCTGAAATAAAAAAAGGAAACCAACCAGTGAAGCAAGGAGCTACAGGAAACGATTGAGAAGCTCCAAAAGGAAGTGGAGATACTAAAGAAATCACAGGATGAAATGAAAAAGGAAATCAAACACTCATGCAATCAAAAGGAAAGGAATGGAAAAAGCATCAGAAGTAGAATGGAGGAAGCAGAACAAAGAATATCAGACCTGGAAGATAACAAGGAACAACTAAAAAGCTCAAGTAAAGATTATGAAAAGTTTAAAAATACACAAAAGCGGAAAACCAGGAAATGTGGGACACTATGGAAAGATCAAACCTCCACATCATGGGAATAGAGGAAGGAGAAGAATCCCCAGATAATGGTATTGATCAGATCAGATCTTCAACAGAGTAATAGATGAAAAATTCCCCAAACTAAAAAAAGACAAACCCATACAAACACAAGAAGCACATAGATCTCCAAACAGACAAGATCAGAAAAGAAACTCCCCACACCATGCCATAGTTAAAACGCTAGACACCCAAAACAAAGAAAAATTCTGAAAGCCACAAGAGAAAAACAAGAAGTTACACATGAGGGGAAACCCATCAGAATTACAACTGACTTGCTTAATTACATAAAAACACATCAATAAATTACCCAAATATGAGCATGTCATGATACAATATCAAAATTAAGAGTATTAAGTGTTTTCCACTGTAAAAAGTGGTTTTGTCAACTTGTTTTGATTTCAAGGTAGGGACTTTCACCCAGGGCTCCACACATGCTGTTAAAAAACTCACTCTGTTAAAACCTTGCGGCACCTAGAAGGTAAGATTCATTAGGGCTCATTATAAATAGTTGCTACAAGTAGGATCCACTGAGGGGATTGCTATCTGTAGCAATCTGAGGCTTTTCTTCCTTTCAATGTTCAGACGGGCCAACCTTTCTGCTGGCACTTCCTGGTATATCCTACACAATGCAAAGCTGTATCTTTTCTTTCTCAGCCATTAAGTTGGTGACATGTTGACCTGTTGGAACATGCAAATCTTTTCCCATAGTTAGTTTTACGATTTGAATTGCAAGGTTTTTGACAAAAAGGTTTCATATCTATCTGTATCCCCCTTTTTTATTTTATGTTTTTGTTTTTTTGACCCATGAGTCTCAAAAAGGAAAGTTTTAATATAAGAGACTTTCTTACCCCCCCATAGAACAAGGAGAAATATGATGATGATGAGGTCATTCTCTAACTGTAAATTGGAGCCAACTGTTATAGAGGTAATCTCTTACAAAACTGGTAAAACTGCCTTCTTTAATTGACTAATAGACATAGGAACTGTGAAAAGGATTATTCTCTATTCAGATCCAAATAGAATACTAAAGTCTCCTTAAGCTATGCACTTAAGCAAAATATATTAATACAGGAGAGCTCTGATATCAGCAATGGATTACTCTACCAAGAAGATGTTGGCCAGGGGATCCAAGCCCCCGAAAAAGGTAAAGGCTTCTTGTCTGTAAACTGGGATACCTCCAAGAAGAGAGACGATAAGGACCTGCTGTTGAAGACCTGATGTAAGCATGGAAAAGATGCATTGAGACCACACTTGCAAGTGCACAGTTGGTCTCTGGAATACCAGAAAGTGTTACCAAAAACCACTAAACCAATAAAGCAAATATAGGTCTCCTTGAGTCAAGCAAGACTCCTCTGTCAGCACCAGCTACACCTCACCTGCCTGAAAATACTGTGCAGCAGTGGCAGCCATATGCCCGTATATCCCAAATCTAATTGGCTATTAGCTTTCTCCTTGGAGGAATAACCCACAGCTGATGCCACAAGCTTACATCCTCTAGTGGTTAGGAGATATTATAAGCCACACTAAGACCATATTTTACAGAAAAAACATAATTTTTTTATTTTTTTTTATTTCCGTATGTGTATGAATGTATTGTCTGCATGCAAGTCTGTGTATCCATGACGTGCAATGCCACGGAGGTCAGAAGAGGGTGTCAGACTCCCCTGGAACTGGAGTTCTCCTGGAATTGGAGTTTCAGACGGCTCGGCCACCATGTGGTCGCTGCAAGAGCGGTCGGCACTCTTAACCGCTAGGCCATCTCTCCAGCCCAGAAAAAAACATAATTTATGGATTAACGTACCATCCAAACATCTGTGTCTATACCAAAGTAACCTACCATAACAATTAGTACTGTTTAAATACCTATATATCTAATTGCTTGTGCTTCATTAGTAGGATTGAAAGGTTATCCGTGTACAAACTGTCAGCCCATGAAACAGCCAGAATTGACCAGAGTCCAAGCCAACAGCTCCAGAGAAAGTAGACTGTTTTGCTTCTTGTCCACCTGTGCCCCTTTTCTAAGCCTAGGGAACAATTTGCGGAAGAAGGGGCATGGTAGAATGTAAGGGCTGCAATTAGGGTGAATCACAAAACTACAGCAATATAGTCTGGACACTCATCTGATCAACTTGATTGAACATGCAAGCCCCCCGAACTGGATGGTAGGACCTATGGGCTGTGTGTTTTTGGGCACAACTGCTTGCAAATTGGTTTTACATGAGGGATGCTTGTACTCATAAATGATTACTTATTGTTAAAAAATGAAAAAAGAGGTAAATAAATAAATAAATAGATGTAACAAAAATTAAGACAAAAATTAATAATAAATAAATAAATAAAAACTCACTCTAACATTTTTTCTTTTTTTTTCTTTTTTTTTTTATAGGTTGTAGGGAAAGGGCAACACTCATTCACTGCTGGAGGGAATGCAAGCTCAAGCGACCCCTATGGAAAGCAGTGTTGAGAACAACACTTAAAAGACTCAAAATGGCTGGACTTGGTGGTACACACCTTTAATCAAAGCACTCAGCACTCTCAGGAAGCAGAAGTAAGCAGATCTCTGTGAGTTCAAGGACAGCCTGGTCTATAGAACGAGCTCCAGGCCAGCTGGGACTAAAAGGGAGAACCTGTCTCAAAAATACCAAAAAAAAAAAAAAGACACAAAATAAACTTATTAACTGACCCAGTCATACTGTTCCTGGGTATATATACACACAAGACTCATCCTATTGCAGGGATATGTGCAAACCATGATTATTGCAGCTCTCATCACAATAGAGAAGAGTTGGAAGCAACCAGTGTGCCTCAACCAATTAGTGGATAAAGAAAATATGGTAGGTCTACACAATGGAATTCTATGCAGCAGTGAAGAAGGATGACATCATGAAATTTGGAGGCAATTGGATGGAACTAGAAACCGTTATGCTAAGTGAAGTTACACAGTCCCAGAAAAACAAAGGACATATCGGATCCCTCATTTGTGGATGCTAGAACCAAATCCTTATTTGTAAGGTAAACTGAGTAATGAATTTTAGTAAATATAATACCTGATGCTATTATAAATAAAAGTACATTAAAACATATCAATTTGCTATGTAATTTAGGAATGTAAAGAAATATTTCTTTTTACTTGCATGCAGCTCTATTGTTAAAATGTGACTCCTTGGATCTGAGATCTCCTGAAGTCAGTGGAAGGTACTGGGGCACAGGTTGAAGAGCCCCCCCCCCCACTGCCAACTGGGATTATGAAGAGGCATCTGAAGGAGGCAAGCAAAGCAAGCCCTCAACACAGTGAAGAGGCATTTAGGACTAACATTGGAATACAGGCAAGGAGAAGACCATATGCCAGGATCCGAAGAAGAGACAATAACACTGGAAAGGGGCAGGATTATCCCCCGCCAATGCTTACCAACCCTATGGAAAGACTCCTCTGCAGTGGGATCCCTCTGGGATGACCCAGTGACACAGACATCAGAAACACAATTGGGAACATATTTAAAGACTACAAGATTATAAAGAGAACAAATCAAAGAACTAAGAAAAGAGAATGAGAACTCAAGAAAGGACCTAGAGAGAGAGAATGATAAGCTCCAGAGGGAAGTAGAAACACTGAAAGGATCCCATGCTGAAAAAGATAAAGAAACCAATCAGCGAACCAAAGAGCTACAAGAAGAGATCGAAAAGCTCCAAAAAGAAGTAGAAATACGAAGAAATCAGAAGAGGAAATGAAAAAGGAATCAAACACTCATCCATTCAAGATGAAAGAATTGGAAAAAGCCTCAGAAACAGAAATGAGGAAAGTAGAACAAAGAATATCAGGACCTGGAAGATAACACAGAACAACTAAAAACCTCAAGTGAAGGATATGAAAATTTAAAAATACACAAAAGTGGAAACAACCAGGAACTGTGGGACACTATGAAAAATCAAACCTCTGCATCATAGGAATAGAGGAAGGAAGAATCCCAAGAGAATGGTATTGATCAGATCTTCAAAAAATAATAAAAAAAAAAAAAAAAAAAAAAAAAAAAAAAAAAACAAACCAATACCAATACAAAAGCACATAGGAACTCCAAACAGACAAGATCAGAAAAGAAATTCTCCACACCACATATAGTTAAAAATGCTAGACACCTAAACACAGACAAAATCCTTTAAAGCCACAAGAGAAAAACAACAAGTGACCTATAAGGGGAAACCTATCAATAAATACAACTGACTCTCAATCACAAACTTATGAAAGCAAGAGAACCTGGTAGCAATAAGCATTCCAGTGTTAAGGACAATAGATGCCAACCCAGGTTACTATACCCAGCAAAAATTGTCAATTATAGTTGAAGGAGAGAGAAAAACCTTCCATGACAATAAACAACTTGAAAAGAATTACATGTCTGGAGAAACCAACCCTTCAGAGAATAACTTGAAGCAATTCAAAGAACAAAAGAAAGGAGCAACCTCCCCAGGCACTCTAGAAGAGAAATCAATAAAAACATAAAACTGCAGAAGTAGAAACCAGAAACCCAAACCACAAATGGATAATAAGGCAAAAGGAAGCAACACAAACACTCAGTCATAACCTTTAAAATTAATGGACTAAATACCCCTATCAAAGACATAGCTGGGACTTGGGATTAGGAAACAGAATCATCCACGAATGCT
>VZQC01004208.1:1774261-1797312 GCA_009823505.1 Rhizomys pruinosus
TGTAAAAATGTCCCATTTTACTGATGAAACTCTGTTACAGATTTAATGCAATCCCAATCTAAGATCCACCAAGAATTTTTCAAGAGCTGTCAAAAATATCCTTAAATTCATACATGAAAAAAAGAAAAAACAAAAGACCGAATAGCAAAAACCCTGAGGAAAAGAGTACACAGGGAGGCTCGTCTATACCAGACTTCAATCTATACTAGGGTATAGTCATAATAACAGCTGCTTGGTACTGGCTCAAAACAGACCTCGTTGACCAATTGAACACAAACCAAAGATCCAAAATCATGAGCAATCCTAATTTCAGCCATCATATTAGACAACGGGGCCCAAAAAGACACAATGGAGAAAAGTACAGTCATCTTCAGCAAGAGTGCTATGGCAAAAACTGGATCACCACTCTCTAGAAGTAAAGAAATTAAACCCCTACCTCTCACCCCAGTAAAAAGTAATCCAGATGGATCAAAGACCCTCAACGTGAAACCCAAACTTCTTAGAGTGTGATAGAGAAAAATGTTGAGCAGCAGCCTAAAGACATAAGGCACTAGGGAACGAAGACTTCCTGAAAATCAGACAGCTAGCTGCCAACAAAGAATCATAGGTCGACAATTGGACCCAAATGGGACCATCATTAAACTCAAAGCTTTCTTACATCAAAAGAAACAATCACGGAAGTGAAGAGGAAAATCCCACAGAGTGGGAGGGAGGAACAACCCTTCACTGCAGATACATCTGACAAAGCATTGGGATTTCCAGAATATAATAAACTACTCAAAAAACAAAGGAAAAAGAAAGAAAACAAATGCCCCATTCAATAGATGGCGCAAAGAACTGAACAGAGACTTCACAGTGAGATTCGCGATGTCTTAGAAACACCTTAAGATGTTCAACATCACTAATCATTAAGGAAATGCAAATCAAAACCACTTTAAGATATCATCTTACTCCAATAAGACTGGCTAGGATCAAGAAAACAAATGATACCAAGTGCTGGAGAGGTTGTGGGGAAAGGGGAACACTCATCCACTGCTGGTGGGAATGTAAACTCGTACAGCCACTATGGAAAGCAGTGTGGAGAACCCTTGGAAGACTTGGAATGAACTTGCCACCCGACCCAGCCATACCACTCCTGGGCATGTACCCTCAAGACTCACCCCACCACAGAGATACATGCACGGCCATGTTTATTGCAGCTCTCTTCATAATAGCAAGGAGCTGGAACCAACCTAAATGCCCCTCAACTGATGAGTGGATAGAGAAAATGTGGTACATCTACACAATGGAGTTCTATGCAGCAGTAAAGAAAGACGACATCATGAGCTTTGCAGGAAAATGGCTGGAGCTAGAGGACATGATGCTGAGTGAAGTAACACTGTCCCAGAAAAACAAATGATGAATCATATCCCTCATCTGTGGATGCTAGTGCCAATAACCTAGTTGTAAGTATTTCTTGTGTAGGGCCCCCTGAGCTTTTGTCCAAAGCAGTTGGGCGTAATGCATATTGGAAACAACAACAACAACAACAACAGAAAGGACTGCATCAGAGAACTGACTGAAACAGTGAACTTCTGCTCAAAACTGTCAACTTCCTCATAGAGAATATTGAGAAATACTTAGAAAGAGATGAAAAGCATGTTTGGCAGAATGCATGAGCTCTGGCAGGGTGGGGGAATGGGCAGGAACACAGGTCTAGATTTGTTAAAAAAAATAAAAATAAATTTATGTGAAAAAAATTATGAATCCTTAAACATGATTTGGAATTAACCTATAGTTTACTTTCAGATGTCATAATTTGGTATTTGTGTGGAGTGCATATATATTTTGGAACAATATAAAATTAAAGGGAACAACAACAAAATTGAGATATTTTCAAATATTTTAATTTTTAAATTCACACATGCAGTATTAGGTTTCACACTGTAATTTTCAAACATAATTCGCTTCTATTGTGTCTTCTCTCTGTCTTCTCTCCATCCCTTACCTCTCTTTGCATCCTTCCATCCCCAATGACCTCTTTTTCACATTCAGGTTCTATTATCTTCCTTTTTCTTCCTCAACACTTTTTTATTTTTGTTTAAAATTCCTGAAGAATTGAGTTTGATATCAAATATTAAAGTTATTGCTTAAAAAGCGAAATGTTGTTTTGGTATAGGCAAAGAAATGGGCCTCATTATAACATTTTCATAATATACATGAATATACCTTGTTCATATTGCCTACCTCCCCCTAGCTCTCCTCTCTCTCTTGCTGATCCCCTTCTCTCCCAAATAGTGCCCCTTCCTCTTCCATGATGAGTACTCCATTACCCCTTTGTTCTCTGTGCTTGTAAATGAGCGCTTTACCATACAATAATTAAAAATCATTAACAAAAAAAAAAAGAACTCACTCTATCACTGGGCTGTATTCTCAACTTCCTACATACCTATTTGTGTTAATCATCTCTTTTCTAATCCATTTCCTAAAGTTAAGGATTTTTTTTTTACTTTCCTTTTTTAATACTTTTATTGATGAATTGTGTGTTTCATTCATTATCTTTCAGTCCAATTTAGACACATCCCCCTCTCCCTGCCCCTATCCCACTCCTGTTCATGCCTTCTGCCATAGATGTCTTGCATCTTTCTCTCAGTCTTTCCAAACTTTTTTCCTGCAGTGGCTTGTTGTTTTGGGCAGAGTTTAACTGTATCATTCAGTTCTTTAACCCAGTCTTTATGTTGTTGTTTTTCCCTCCCCTTTGTATTGCTCCAACATATGCCTACATAATTAATTGTCACATATGCATCAAAATTATGACCTCTGAGAATAAACTGTATGTTAATTCCAAAATATGTTTAAGAAAGCACATTTCCCCCTTGTAATTTTCTATTACTCTAAAATATGAACACATATCTTCCACCCATATACAATAATTACAGAATCTGAAAATAAGTGGTAGATAGATTTTAGAGCCTGTAAAGAGATTTACATTATAACAACACAGTTGTTTTCATATAAAAAATATATAACGATAATGCTGTTCACCTTGTCTTTCAACTGGGGATTTGGTGTTAGGATCCACAAATGAGGGAAACCATCCCCCCCCCCCCGCGCGCCCTTACCCCAGCCACTGTGTTACTTCACTTAGCATAATGACTTCAAGTTCCATCCATTTACATGCAAAGTTCATGATGTCATCTTTCTTTACTGCTGCATAGAACTCCATTGTGTAGACTACCACATTTTTGTCATCCACTATTCTGTTGAGGGGCATTTGGGTTGGTTCCAGCTCTTCCGCTATTGTGAAGAGAGCTGCAACATACATAGATGTGCATGTATCTTTTCAAGTAGGATGAGTCTTTTGGGCATAAACCCATGAATGGTATGACTGGGTCAGTTGGTAGGCTGATTTTGAGTCTTTTAAGGGTTTTCCACACTGCTTTCCATAATGGTTGTACAAGGTTACATTCCCACTAGCAGTGGACAAGTGTCCCCCTTTCCCCACATCCTCTCCAGCATTTGGCATCTTGTTTTCTTGATCTTAGCCAGTCGTATCAGAGAGAGATGATACCCGAGAGTGGTTTTAATTTGCATTTCCTTAATCACAAATGATGTTGAACACTTTTTAAGATGTTTCTCAGCCATCTCTAGTTCCTCACTGATGAAGTCTCTGCTCAGCTCTTTACATATCACCAAGAGTTTCATGAGCCAGAACCTTATTCTCCCATCAAATGGTGTGAGAGATGGTGTGGCTTTTAAGAATTTGCTCCAATGAGAGGTAGTTAGGTCGTTAGCAATACCATCATGAACAGATTCACACAACATAGATTATGGGTTATTCCAAGAAATTAATGTATTTGGGGTTTTTAAATTTTTATTTATTTTATTATGTATATGAATGTACTGGCTGCGTGTGGGTTTGTGCACCCGTGTCATGCAATGCCGTGGAAGTCAGAAGAGGGCGTCGGATTCCCCTGGAACTGGAGTTAAAGACGGTTCTCAGCCGCCATGTGGGTGCTGGGGATCGAACCCGAGTCCTCTGCAAGAGCAGTCACTGCTCTTAACCGCTAGGCCATCTCTCCAGCCCCAGAAATAAATGTATTTGTATAACTTGTGATTTCTGCCTTTGACTATGCTCAGAAAATGGATTTTCTAAACATACTTAAGGAATGACAAAACAGGAAATGGTAAGTGTAACCTTCAAGACAGCAAAAACTTTTTCATGTTTAAAGGATTTCTCTGATTTTTATATTGTTGCTAATGTATTATTATTGCTATTGTCACATTTCTTTTCTTACTCTCTTCAAATCCCAGCCATTGTCATAAAACTTGAACCACAGGGCTGGAGAGATAGCCTAGTGGTTAAGAGCACTGACTGCTCTTGCAGAGGACTCGGGTTCAATCCCCAGCACACACATGGTGGCTGAGAACCATCTGTAACTCCAATTCCAGGAGAACTCCAGTTCCAGGGGAATCCGACACCCTCTTCTGACCTCTGCAGCATTGCACGACAAGGGTGCACAAACCTACATGCAGACAGTACATTCATACACATAAAAAATAAATAAATAAAATTAAAAAAAAACATGAACCACAATCCAGTAGTTATCACTACTAAATAGTATCACTATTAAATAAACTGATTCTTCAGAATATGTACTGGACCAAAATATGCCAGGAACATAACAGTAAAAATCTACATTTAAACCTGAATTCTTTCCAAAAATAAAAGTTTTGAGAAGAAAAACTAATACACAAAAGCCAAAAAAAAAAAAAAAAAAACAAAAGCCATTACTTGAGATAGTATTGTTTGTAGTTTCAAGTATTTAGCGGCTCTTAGACAATAACTTATTCCCATATTTCATAGGTTAGGTTTAGTATGATAGGTTTATCATTTAGGGTGTATGTCAATATGCATAATTGTAGAGGTATGTTCAGAGAATTTTCTTAAGTTCTTAGAACCTGCAAGTTCCACTTAATGCATTTTCTCTTGTGATTTTAAATGTCAAGTTCTTTAAGGAAGCAACATTTGTTCTTGATAGAATACCATTTTTCCTTATGTATCTAATCACAATCTCTTTAAGATGAAAATAAATAAAATGAAATGTCACCATTTCTCTCTGTGTTGGTAGAACAAAATGACTGCTACTTATGCAGAAGAAAATTATAGTTACTATCAGTGTTTTATAATATTATAATTCAGGTTTCTTATTTAAGAACTAATAGGTTTTATTTGAGATTCCAGTGATAATTTATCAGTAACAACCAAGAAAATTTTATTTAAAACTGCGTTTCAGTGAAGTAGTTATTAAATGAAAAATGCACATATATGCACATACATATATAATAAAATTTATCATTTACATACTTTCAAAGGTGGACTTTAGTGGCATTAAATACATTCTCATTGCCGTATAACTATCACCACCATATATTTCCATACTTTTTCATCTTCAAAAGCTACAATTCTTCCCCTTTAAATAACTACCTACTCCATCCTCTCCAGGGCTCTAAGCCTAGGGATGTGACTGGACCATTCAGGGACACTTATAGGAGTAAAACCATCTGGTACTTACCAATTCATGTTTGGGATATTTCAACTAGCATAACATCATTTAATTCAAACTTTTGTATTTGGCATGAAACACATCTTTATTCCATTTTAAAAGCTTCGATTATATTCCACTGTGTGTGCAGGCTGTACTCTTTTTATCTATTCATTTGTCAATTAACATTTGGCTTATGCCAATATGTTGTCTATTATGACTAATGTTATGACCATTAATATGAAGAAATGTTTGAATCCCTGGTTTATCTTCTAAGTACACACCATGATTGACTCCCGCAATACAAATCACAGAATGATCACTGGGTTATATATTAACTGCATGTGGGAATTTTAGAACTTCCAAACTCCTTTCCATAGGCTCTGTAACATTTGTCTTACTGCTCACCAGCATGACAGTATGATTCCCATAATATTTGTCATTTTCTGGGAATGAAGAGGTAGCTCAGCAGTTCAGAGCAGAGGACTTAGTTGGTTCCCAGCATCTATGTTAAATAGCTCACAACCTCCTCAAATCAGACCCAGGAAATCTAATTCCTTCTTCTGGCCCCACTGCAAACATATGCACATATCCATACGCAGGCGTATATACATAGACACGCATGTGATTAAAATTAAGCCAAATTTTTAAAATTGCCATTTCCGACCCTGAGGAAAAATAAAGATGCCACGAGGCCAGAGCGTGAAAGACTCCACCCCAAGGGAGAGAGGAAAAGCCAGAGGACTCCAAATCTGAAAAGTTTCCAGCAGACTCCTGCTTCCAATGCTTGGTCTTCAGGTGCTGTGTTATTTTGAAGGTTGTGGAGTTATGTAAATTGGGTCTAGGTTGGGGAAGCAGATTAGCAGGGAAAGTGCAGTGAAAATTATGTCTTCCCTCTTCTCCAGCCTTCATCCTGGACTACCTGACCCTTGCCCTGTAAGGAGGCACACAGTGAAAGCTTCTGTCAACAGAGAACCACTCTATGCCAGAGCTTCCCACCATGATGCAATGAAATCTCTCTAAAACCATGAGCTAAAAAAAAAAAAAAAACCATTCTACCCTTAGGTAGTTTTTTTTTTTTTCAGGTATGTCATCCCAGATACCAGAAAAATAACTAACAAAATGCAGTCATCTCACACTCAGCACTTGCATAAGACCAAAGTAGAATGAGAGCCAAAGGAACCTGACTTTACCATCAGCTAACATGGATGGACTACCAAACAAGTTCAACCCTGCATAAGGAGGGGCAAGAGAATGTTCAGAGAATGTTCTTGACATGCAGAGGAAAACGAAGATCTAAAGTAGGAATTGACCATATTTCACATATGTGAAAAGATCTTATGTGGCTTGGAGATGTCTCAGTGGATAAAGGGCTTGCTATGGAAACATTGAAGAACTGGGTGGTGGTCCCCAGCACCCATGTAAAAAAATAAAGGAAAAACAGCAAAATCCTTTTTTGCACCCTAACCACTAGATGAAACGAAACAAACTGGAAGCCAGTGTGCAGAAGGATATCCACAGCAACAGCAAAACTCCAATCCAGCTCTGTAATTCAAAAATCAAAGCATGCTTAATCTTAGAAACATGTTAATTGACTCATTCTCCACTGTCATACCCAAAATGTCCAGCTCCAAAACAAAACTAATTATGGGATTCACAATAAAGAAAGGAAAACCAAAAGACTGTGCTCAAGAGAAAAAGGCATCAACCTAACCTGTCATAGAGGGGACTCACTCACAGAACTTACCAGGCTGGGATTTTAAATAGAGCTATGATTGAAATGTTAGAGACTGTTGACCCATAGAGCGATCTGGGTACCCAGATGGAGCTACACAGTAGAGTGACAGTGACATGTGGAAGAACCAAATGGAAATGCCACTATAGAAACATGGTATCTGTTAATGTTTAGTTATGAAATTCCCAGCACATAAAATAAGTATATCATGTTGAGGAATTTACTACCAAAGCAATGTTTCAGAGATCTGGGATACTCCTTACAGAAGTTATTGGATCGTGGGTCTTACCTAATCAATGGATTAATTTAATGGTTCATGGTAGAAGGTCATTGTCAGGAGGTATGTAGAAACTTGCAAGTTTCTTACTTGGACACATTCCATTGGTTGTATGGTACTGTGTACTACTGCATTTCCAGAATGGACTCCAGAATGAGAACCTGACGATGCTGGGATTTGCTTCACTATTTCTCTCTTGGTGGTGCATCTCACTGACCAATGATTAGAACTATTAAATTCTAGTTTCAATACATTTCCTACATACCTATTATATTGTCTTAATATAGTCTGTACTTGGAAATGCATTAAGAAATATTAGTGAAGAGTGATGGAGAGATGACTCAGGGGTTAAAAGCACTAGTTGCTCTTGCAGAGGACCCTGGTTCAATTCCCAACACCCACATGATGGCTACCAACCATTGGTAGCTTCATTTCCTGGGGACCTGATACCCTCTTCTGACTTCCAGGGGCATTGCATGACATGGGTGCACTTACATGCATACAGGCAATATACTCATACACATAAAAGAAAATAAACCAAGCAAATATTAGTCCCTAGGGTAGTAGTTGTTCTAATCATACAAGGGAGGATCTACAGCATGCTACTGATGTGTACTGTGCAGTTTGGACTTAAACACTTCAAGGGAAGAGATCTTTGTGGACATTCCTCACTGATTTCTACTCGGCATATTATTTCCTCACATCATGCCTATGTTTCCCTTTGTTCAATCTGTCATCACTCCTCATTAAACAATGACACCAGCTATAATAAGAATGAGCATGCTGTTTGATAGCTCCTCATTTCAGTTTTGGACATTTCCACATTGTCAAAGCTTTCACTTTCATTTAGAACAAATACTTGAAAGTGCCTTCAAATATTTAATGGATGGAAAATATAAAGGCATCTAGTGGTTAACTGACCCCAATTTAATTTCCACCTTTGTTTTTCATAAAAGGAAGAGATTGTCTGAGCATATGATTCTGAATGCCTGAAAATATTTTGATTGGTTAACTTGGGGCCTGAGACATTGATTTTCTTAAATCCAGTAACGTACTAAAAATGGATTCTTACTTGTGATGTGACAAAGAATAAATATACTTTATTTTTATAACCATGCTGTATGATTCATATCAGTCCTAATGTTCGTATTTTGTATGATACAAAGCATTCTAAATTTGAAGGTCATCATGGTCAGCAGGACAAAAGCCCTGATTCATGATACAGAAATGTCAGGGTTTACAACGTATAATTCCCTGCCTTTAGCTTATTGACGCAAGTCCGCTTAGTTTATATTGAGGTTGGTATCTTGAATAATGCTGCCTTATTAATACACCAGGTTGCCTCAAGAATGTCAGCATGGATCTTTTGCTCATTATCTAATTCTTTTGACAATATCTGCATATTGATATGTAGATATGCACTTGATTTGGGCCAGTATTAATCACTTTTCTGTTGCTGTGATAGAACCACCCTGACCAAGGGAACTTATAAAAGAGTTTATTTGAGCTTATAGTTTCAGGGGAATTAGAGTCCATCATGGCCAAGATTCATGGTGACAGTAGTTGCTGAAGCAGGAGCAGAAAGCAGGGGTTCCCATTTTCAAGTAGCCACAGGAAGCAGGGAGAGACTGGAGATTGGCAAGGCTTTTAGAATTCTCTAAGCCATCTCCCAGTGATGAGCTTCCTCCAGCATGGCCAAACCTTCTAAGACTTCCCAAAACAGCACCACCAACTAGGGAAAAAATGTCCAAATACTTGGAGCCTATAGGGGACATTCTCATTCAAACTATCACAGGGTCTCTAATAAAAAGTGTATGCTGAAAAATAAATAAATAAATAAAAAGATCAGAAACAAGTTTGTAATTTCTATCATTCATTTAAGATTCAATCTTTCCCTTCACATAATGATTCCCATTGGAACAATAAACAATAAAACAATTCACAATTCTAAGGCTTTTTGTAATATTTATATTACATAGCAGAAGTCATATGTGTAATTGCCATGTACTTGAAGAACAAGTCTTCTCTATTACATTCGAAGCTGTATAATGCAAATTTGCTAAGTAATTTATGGCAGTGAGATTTATAATGACATTAAAGTTACTTCTATGTGCCTACATTTTCAGTTACAAGGCTAGGTGGGGATGGCGTTGTTGCCAGTTTTTTTTAATTGAATTTTTGCAATTTTCATACAGTATAGTTTAACAGTATCTAGATCCTCTCCTTTATCTGCACCTCCTCTTAGTGCTTCCCACCCAATTTTAATGTCAATATTATATATATAATATATATATATATTATGTATATATTATAAGTTCTTATTTGTACTCCCAGATATCCTTCAGTAAGAGTGTTTCAACTGGACCACCAAGAAGAAAACTAGAGAAAGGGAGGAGGTTTAACTGGGGAAGAAGTAGGGAAGGTTACAAGGGGAGATTGGGAGTACAGGTAAATAATGTTTAGCTGGTGTCAAAAAAATAAACAGGGGGCTGGAGAGATGGCCTAGCGGTTAAGAGCGCCGACCGCTCTTGTGGAGGACCCAGGTTCGATCCCCAGCACCCACATGGCGGCTGAGAACCATCTGAAACTCCAATTCCAGGAGAACTCCAGTTCCAGGGGAATCCGACACCCTTCTCTGACCTCCGCGGCATTGAACGACACGGGTCCACAAACCTACATGCAGACAGTACATTCATACACATAAATAAATAAAAATAAAATAAAATAAAATATAAAAAAAACAGAAGGAAATGTCTTAGTTCAAAGTCCTATTGAAGTGCACACATAACATAAATGTATGCGTGCATGTGTACAACTGAAGGCTATGTAACAAAAACACAGTACCAGCAGGAGAAATCTCCCTTCAAGTTCCTGGTCAGAGTAGTCTGAGAGTCTCCCAAAGTGCCAAAAACTATTGTTATACCCAGAACTTGAAGTTAAGAGCCTACTGCAGGCCACACTTCAGACAGGTCTTAGAGCAATGGAGCTGGAACTTACCTGGAAGTCTTCTCCCTGAAGTCTAACTTTCCTAGTATCAGAGGTTTCTATGAAAGCTGCCAAGGGCAAAAACCAGCCAATGGTCTTATTCAGTTCTAACCCCTAATAACCACACTATGACTCTTCCACCTCTGTTGATGCAGTAGTGGCACTTCTGTCTTGGGTGTAATTAACAGTTGCCTGATTCAATGGCAGGCATTTCATGTGTGGTAATTTAAACATAACCTAATGTACATGGCTAGAGAGGTCATAGCTCATATAAAAATCCTAGTTTCCCACATCCCAAGATCAATGTACTTCTAACTGTATTCTAAATATGCATCCTGATATTTACAGGCAAGTGTAGTACTCACCCTCCATCAAAAAAAAAATTCTCTTTGCAATAGGAGAAGACTATTACAGAGTAATAGAACTGGTCAATCACAAACAGTGTCTATGAGAGACAAACCCCTGAATGACCCATCTCTAATGCAGTCTCTACACAAAAGGTCAATGAATCTTTCAACTCTCACCAGAGAAGTTTCCTTATGCAGCAGATGGTGATTAACACAGAGTTTCGCCATTGGCCAACGTGCAGAGAACAAGAGGCCACAGAGTGCTTATCCATGACAGGAGCATCTGTTTCAACCCTCTGACTCCCATGTCTCAGGAATCATTGTAGAAGATGAAGTAGAAAGATTGTAGTAGCCAGAGAGGATGAATGGCCACAGGGAAGCAATCTTCCAACAGCTGGTCATTTACTCATATGAACTCACAGGAATGGTAATGGAATGCACAAGTCCCATGCAAGGCAAGCTCAAAACTACAAAATTCAAGCATAGACATGAGGAAGTGGTTAATAAATCCCAACCTGGGGGCTGGAGAGATGGCCTAGCGGTTAAGAGCGCCGACCGCTCTTGCAGAGGACCCGGGTTCGATCCCCAGCACCCACATGGCGGCTAAGAACCGTCTGTAACTCCAATTCCAGGAGAACTCCAGTTCCAGGGGAATCCGAGACTCTCTTCTGACCTCCGCGGCATTGCACGACACGGGTGCACAGACCTGCATGCAGACAATACATTCATACACATACAAAATAAAAAAAAAAAAAAAAAAAAAAAAAAGAGTAGTGCTGCTCTTCCAGAAGACCCAGGTTCAAATCCCAGCACCTGCATGGTGGCTAACCACCTGTACCTCCAGCTTCAGGAGAACTGATGCCTTTTGATCTCTGCAGGCATTGCATGACATGGGTGCTCTTACATACACACACACACACACACACACACACACACATATGCAAAACATTTAGAAATAAAATAAAAATAAACTTTTTTAAAAATTAAAGGAAATCCTAACTCCCCATAAGGAACTTTTGGCAATTAGAGATTGCTTGAACAGGGAAAGACAGCAGCAGATTAAAAAAAATTATGTTCGTCTTGATTATCCTCACCCCATTTTTGGGGGGGCTTTTTTTGCAGGAAAATATGAGCTATTCATTTAAGTTTACTTCTGAGATTATTTCCTCAAGAAAGATTTCCCCCAAAGTTCCACAGATAAGTTGCCATTTTATGTAATGAACCCTGTCTGGCTTAGGGTATTTTCTACTCCTGTTTTTGCAGTGAACAGGAACTTCTAATTTTGTGTTTCATTCATCTTCATATTCCCAACTTAACACGACATCTCCAACATGGCAGGTGGTCAATAAAATAAATTAATTTAAACTCCAACTAGATAGTACTGATAAAATCTATATATACGAAAAATCCCTGAGGAATTTAAATAATTTGGTTACAACGAGACATTAGTGATAAATACCTTCCCTAATAAGACAAGAATTGATAACCTCCCAGATTCTTGCCTTTGGGTAATACCCTGTGGAGATCTGTTAAGCTTGTGCTTGTTTTTCTTCTCACAGCTCAGGTATCTCATCCTTAAAACTATTTTATGAAGCTGTGTTCATTGAATACTTGGCTAATTAGTAAGAATTTCAAATTGGGTTTTTTTTTTTCAATGACTATTAACTCAGTTTTCATTTTAATTCTCTTCCTGCATATGTGTGGTGTTGCATATTAAAGCCCGTGCTTTTACCCTAGTTTAGCAAGGGAGGTAACACTGAAATACATCCTCACCACTTTTAATTGAGATTGGGTCTTAGTAAATACCTCAAGTTAACTGTAGACTCAAGCTATGCTATAATTTGTGATCTCACTGCTACAGCATCCAAAGTACCAGAATCACAGTTGTGTACTGCCAGATCCAATTTAATTGCATTTTAATGCATTTTATAAAATTATTTGAGAATTTAATATATGCATAGAGTTTACTTTGTTTATAGTCACCTCTAAATCCTCCCATATTAATAATCCACAGAGTCCAATTTGTGCTGTCCAAACACTCACAGGAATGAGGGGGCATGGAGCTTGCATGTGCCCTGAACGTAAAGAAGACTGAATCCCCACCCCCCATAATCCATCAACTGTAAATAGCCACCAAGTCATGAGTCACCTTCCTCCATGCTAGAATGAGTCTGGTTTGATCTTGTGTGGTCTTGTGCAGCTGCTGTGACTTCATAAATCACTTATCTTTGGGCATAAAGATACAAATTCAGAGGGCAATTTGATACTATTTCCATTTCTTAGAATAATAGTAAGTTGCCTGTGGTATCTTTGAGTTCTCCAACCTTGGGTTCCTGATGAGATTTACAGTACTAAGTATATGTTTCCTCCTGTGTAATGGGCCTTAAATCCAGTCAGAAACTTGTTGGTTGTCCCAAGTATTTCCATGCTACTACTGCACCCTTGAGAAAATGCCGTGCCAGTCATTATTAGAGATCATAGGGTCCACAGCTGGCTAAGGTTGTTGACATATGTTCTCCCAGCAGCCTACATAGCACCTTTCAGTATTGTGAATGCTAGCTAGCAGGGGGCGGGGAAGGAATCTTCCTGACTAGTACTAACCAGATTTCCCCATGTCTTGTGACCAAAGTGTGTGATGTCTTCAGTAATCAGGATTTACCGTCAAGTTCTGGTAGGTAACTGAGAGCAATGGTTATAAACTGAAATACTTGGAGGATTTCTGGGGCAGCTCTGGCCACTCAAGGGAATGCACTGGGCTTTGTATTTGGCACTGGGATTTTTATTTGGTAGCCTATGGCTTTGGGAAGGAACTTTGCAATCTGTGTTGAATAATTACAATTAAATTCCTTTACACACACACACACACACACACACACACACACACACAGCTTATTATGAGACTTCTACTTGGCTAGCATGATTTCTGGTACAGAGCTCAGTGAAGCTACACCAACTGTGCTAAGACGGAACTGGCTCCATGATGGGTTTCATGGAATCCATAGATCTGGGGAATTTCATTTAAATGTTTGTGATGTAATTTTCAAGAGAGTATCTCTAAATTTCAAGTACTGCTGCCACAAAAGCAAATACCCTTACTTACTGTCCTTATAACACACTCCCACAGTTGCACAAGGATGAGGTGACTCTTTGTTATTTCTGTGTGGTCTTGTCATGAGAACAGTTAAAATCTAGGGAAGGCGTTTTGGTAGGAACACTTGATGTGTTGAATTTACAGTGATTAAGTTATCAGAGCCTTGTTTTCTCAGAAATCCTGCTGCAATAAAGGAAGAATGCTTCCTTCAAAATGTGTGTGCAATCTAATAAAATGCCTAGGCTAGATATAAATACAGATTATGGAGTGATATTGTGTTGGTTCCTATATCATTTATTAAATGTAACAAGATTATAAAAACACTTTATCCCTTTTAAAAACTTGGCACTATTGTACAAAGTCAGTTGAAACTATTCTACTCCATTGATCTGTTCATTTTAAGGCCAATATCACTATTTTCTCATATGGTATAAGTTTCATATCGAGTCTTAAAATGCAAGTTGTTCTATTCATGTTGAAATTATTCTGGCTATGTTATGTCCTTTGCTCTTCCATGTATATTACTACCTCATTGTTACAATGTCTGCTGATAAATACTTTAGATTGTTATGTCTATAAGGAGAGACTCTCTTCATGACGTCATGGTTGAAGTTTGGTGCTCATAACTTATCACATTTAATTGGAATCTTTGTAAATTAATTTTGGTCTGTGTGTGTGTGTGTGTGTGTGTGTGTGTGTGTGTGTGTATGTGTTATTCCGTGGAGACAGGTGCGAATGCAAAATATGCCTGTATAGATGTGGAGGCCAGAAGTCACACTTTAGTGTTATTCTTTAGGCACCATCCACTTTTTGTTTTGAAACAGATCTCTGAGTAGAGTGAAGCTCACTGAATAGTCTAGCCTGGCTGGCCACTGAGCTCCAGAAATCAGTCAGTACTTGCTCCCCAGGACTAAGACTACAATTCAGAGTCATCGCACCTGGCTTCTTGTGTTGATTTTTGGAATCAAACTCAGATCCTCATAATTATAAATCAGATAATTCAGCTATCACCAGTTCTGTAATATAATTTTAAAATTATTGGCTATTTTCTTTTATAAAGTTTTGTATATACTTGTTAATATTATAGAAATGTTTTCTACTATCCAATATCATGTAAATGCTATTTAAAAATTTTTATTTCCAGTTGTTTACTGCTAATGAGAAAAATATAATGAATTTCTGTGAATTAATAAAGTGCTAACTCCAGGATCACTGTTTTTTTTTAATTCCAAATTGTCCATGTTTAACTTTTGTCCATTAATATATATGTTTAATTCTTTTGTTTCTCATGCATCTATCTGATTTCCTTTTTCTCTTTATCACTGTAGTTATCTAGTACTTTGTTAATAACAGTGAACAGGGTGCCTTAGAAATATATTTGACCTTAAACCATGTTATTTATTGTTAAATGGCACATGTCTTTAAGCAGATTTAGAAAGTTCATATATCTATCTATGTCTATCTATCTATCTATCTATCTATCTATCTATCTATCTATCTATCTATCATCTATCTATCTCCTGCATGTGAGTAGATGCACTCACGTCCTGCAATGCTCGTGGAGGTCAGAAGAGGGCATCAGATTCCCCTGAACTGTAGGGTTGTTAGCTGACATGTGGGTGCTGGGAATTGAACCTGAGTCTTCTGACAGAGCAATCAGTGCTCTTAACTACTGAGCCAACAACTCTCTAACCCCTTTTTATGTTTTATTCATCATTTTATTTTTTGTCTATGAGTATATTGCTTAAATATATGTAAATGCAACCATGTCATACAATGCTACTTCTTTTAGTGTGAGGAAGTATACTGACCAATTTTTAAATTTCAAAATGTTCCTCCTGATATGATCTCCAGTTAAGCATTCATGTAGTCAGGATAACCTACTACAAAATATGGGCAGTTTTCAGCTGAGCAAATTATAAGAACATATGCTTATACTTACTTTACTTTAGAATCCCGAAGGAGGCTGTAAACTTCAAATGTAAAGGAACCCACTCTATGTCCAGAGCAAAGGAGTGTCCTTTTCCTGAAAACAGGGATAGGATTGAAAACACAGAAGAATCAAAACAAACAGACCCAGCTATGTCTCCCCAGCTTCTTATTTTGCTACTGTCTCAAAATAGACCCCAAACTGACATAAAGTAGTGGAAAGACATGTGGGTCTATTTTGGCTGGTTGCTGTGGATGTCCATTGGATGGTTGATTGTCCTGTACTTTGGGGCCTGGGGGAGGCAGTCCATAAGGCCAGGGACACAGAGTACTATATCTGCTCTCCTCATGGAGGCCAAGACCCCAAGAAAGAAATGGGTAGGTTTGTTTTATATCAAGTTTCAAGTCTGAGGAATCCTTACTGATTTTCATTTACCTTTCTTATTGCTTCATGAGATAGAAATATTTAAATAGTTTCTTTAAATGAAGGCTATTTCTAGTATATTTTCCTCTGCTGAAATTCAGCTTTTAACTGCTCTCCCACCTCCCAATGCTCCCATAAACCAGTAGGCTAGTCTTGAATACCTGTCTTTGAAGGGGAGCTAAAGATCCAAGCATTCTAGCCATTGCATCAGAATCTTTGGTCCCTCAGCCATGCTGATTCATGGCAATAAATAAAAACGCAACGTTCTATATATACTGCCTTTTCATTTTCTTATGGATATTGTCATTTCATAGAAAGTGTCTTAAATAATTGTGTGCCCTTATTGTACATTTAGTCTTTCTGTTGTAAAGATATCTCAATCAGTAATCAAGCAATAGTTGAGATGACTTTATTTGTCTTCATCATAATGCATCCATTTATCTGTGGTATTAATTTGCTTGGATCATATTTATTTAATGAACTGTATTTTTTTGCTCATGAAGGACGTGGACTTGTAGCTTACTTTCTGTCACTCCAAGTAGGAAAATAGCTGGGTCGATGGTTAATCCTAGAAGGCCATATTCCCCTATAATTTATTTTATTTATTTGGGTGAATTTTTTAAAACTAAAAAGTAGAACTTGGGGTTGTGTTCAGGTCAGAGAATAAATTGGAGTAGTTGCTTCTTCTACTGTGGTTCCAGGAGATCAAACTCAGGTGTATGAAACAACTGCTTCCACCACTGGGACACTTGCTGGTCCCCTTACCCTTTATTTCTGAAAACTTTTAACTGGGAGCAGCAGCAATTTTTCTTTAAATATTTGACAAAGTTGAATTGAAAATCACCTGGTATTAAATTTTTCTTTGTGGGAGATTAAAAATGCAATAATGAGGGGTGTGGTGGTGCATGCCTTTAATCTTAGCACTTGGGAGGCAGAAGCAGGTGGATCTTTGTGAGTTCAAGGCCTGCCTGGTCTACATAGTGAGCTCCAGGCCAGCTGGAACTAAAGGGAGACCCTGTCTCAAAAAGACAAAAAAAAAGTGCAATACAGTTTCTGTTATGTATTTTGCATCATTCAAGAAATCCATATATTTCATTTAAGTTTCCTGTTAACTGACATACTTATTGATAACATTTTTTCAATACTGTTCAGATGTAATTAATTTGTGTCTTTCTTATTTGTAACACTAAGTACATATCCAATAACTCTATTGACATTTTATATATAATTTGATGCTTTCATGGTTTTTATTATCTACATATACCTTTATTATTTTATTTTAAATATCGACGTTTTCTTTTTTAATATTTTTTAAATATTTCTTAATTTATTTTTTATATGTATAAACTTCATGCCTGCATGTACATAAGTGCACCTGTGTCATGCAGTGCACTTGGATATCAGAAGAGGGTGTCAGATCCCCTGCAACCAGAGTTACAGACAGTAGTTAGCAACCATGTGAGTCTTCTGCTAGTGGTGTTAACCACTGAACCATCTCTCAAGCCCTGACTTTTTCTGGAGCACCGGTTTAACTGCTCTGCTATTTCATTCTTTCATTTGATCTCTGAATCTACATATTTCACGTTCTCATTAAGTGAATTTTAAAAGTTTCCTGTTTCTCTCCATCTTCACTGTGTTTATATTTGTGTTGAATAGTGTTTGTTAACTTGACAAAAACTGAAGACACCATGGAAGTGGGAACATCAACTGACTTACTTCCTCCATCAGAATGGCCTGTGGACCTATGGGTACTTTCTTGATTGCTGGTTGATATGGGAGAGCCCAGCACACCATGGACCATGTCACACCTTGGCAGGTAGGTCTGACCTATATAGGAGGCCAGAAGAAGGAAGCCAGTAAACAGGATTGCTCTGCTTCAGTTTCTGGTTCTGAGTTCCTGCCTTGAGTTCCTGACTTGGGGTCATTCAATGATGGACTGTGAGATATAAGCCAAATGAATCATTTCCTTCCTGTTCTTGTTTGCTTTCAATTGCTGTGGCAAAAAGTTCTGACCAATACCAACTTGAGGAAGAAAGGGTTTATTTGTCTTACATCTCAGTTTATCACTGAGGAGACCAAGGTAAGAACTCAGGTCAGAAACCTTGAAGCAGGAGCTGAAGCACAGGCCATGGAGGAATGCATCTTACTGGCTGGCTCCCCTGGCCCATATTAAACCTCATTTCTTTTTTTTTTTTTTTCACTTTTGAGACAGGGTCTCCCTGTAGCTCTGGCTGTCTTGGAACTCACTATGTAGACCAGGCTGGCCTTGAACTCACAAAGATCCCCCTGCCTCTGCCTCCCAAGTGCTAGGATTAAAGGTGTGCATCACCACACCTGGCTAAACCTGCTTTTTTATATAATACACAACAACCCTGCCCAGGAGTGGCACTGCCCATAGTGGACTGGGACCTCTCACATCACTCAACAGTCAAGATGATACCCCACAGGCATGGCCACAGGCCAGTCCAAAGGAGGCAATTCCCCAGATGATGCTCCCACAACCCAGCAATGTCAAGTTGACAACTAAAGCTATCCAGCAAATTACCCGTTGTTTTGTTCAGTCAATTAAAAAAATTTTTATATATTATTTTATGTGTATGAGTGTACTGTCTGCATGTAGGTAGGTGCACCCATATCGTGCAATGCTGAGGAGGTCAGAAGAGAGTGAGAGGGTGTCGGAGTCCCCTGGAACTGGAGTTAAAGATGATTCTTAGCCACCATGTGGGTACTGGGAATTGAACCCTGGTCCCCTGTAAGAGCAGTCACTGCTCTTAACCGCTGAGCCATCTCTCCAGCCCCTTGTTCAGTTATGGTTTTTTCTTTTTGAGGCAGGGTTTCCTTGTAGCCCCAGCTGTCCTGGAAATTTTTATAAAACACCACAACAATAAGCAAACTAGAACAAAGTTTTAAGCTAAATTTCAATTTTTTGATGTTTTGTTTCTATTTAGTCACTTTTTAAAAAAATCTTCCTGTTAGTTCCTTGTTTTACCATGTTTTTCTGTTGCTGTGATTAAACATTCTGACTCAAAGAAACTTGGGGGGAGGAAAGAGTTTATTTGATTTATGCTTTCACATCAGTCATTGCATGACAGGAACCCAAGCAGAGACCATAGAGAAATACTGCCTGGCAGCATGGCAGCTGAATCATGGTTAGTTAGCTCATACAGCCCAGATCCACCTGCCTAGGGAGGTGCCTCACAGGGTGGACCGGTTCCTCTACATCAGTCAAGATAATCTCTCACAGGCATAACCACAGACTGTCATGATCTGAGAAATTCCTCAATTGATGTTCCCTCTTCCCAGGTGAGATTCAATCTTATCAAGTTGACCTTGAATATTAACTAACACAATCCAACCCTATCAACTTGACACACAAACATATAGCCATTAACCATAACCTTAACTCTCTTTTTTATTCCCACAATCAAATGCTCTGATATAAACCACAATACATCTTAAAAGTCCCACAGCCCTTAAAAGTTCTGACATTTATTTACAAGGTATCTTTTAAAAGCTAAAGTCTCTTAACTGTGGATTCCTGGAAATTTGAAAACAAATTCAAAACTTTGCATTCCATAAAGGAGAACCAGGGACCAAAAACAATCATACTGGATCAAAACCAAAGTCCAGAAGCCTACACCCTATTCATGATGCAATCCTCTGGGTTCCAAAGTGCTTGTGCTTTTCCTCTTCTCTGACTCTGCACACATGGCTCATCAGCACAGTCTGGCTCTACTCAACTCTAGCTGCAGTTCTTAGCTGATGTCCCATATTTCTAGCATCTCTATTACCCTGGGGTCTTCTATGCTTTTGGGGTTTCACTTTGACCAGTGGCCTTTCATGGTCGGTGACTCGGACATTGTCTCACAATGCAGCCACCATGAGCCACTCAATCTCAGATCTCAAATGTCTTCAACACCAGTATGCTGTGGGGGAAACTCATACAATGTCAAGTTCTGGCTACCAGCCTGAGATACAGTCTTGCCCCCTCTGGCCCACAGATTCAGTGTGCTGACCCTGAGGAAATATTTTCCAGAATATTTTATCTGAATAATGCTAATCTACTGTTAATGACAGCTGCTTCTTCAGCATAGCTAACCAGCATGCATTACCCCAGTAAAGCACAGGTTTCACTTCAGTGGTGCCAGTCTGCTGTTCATCACAGTGGTTTCATCAACTTCAACATAAATAGCAACCACAAATACTTAATTCAATATGTTACACAAATAGCCCAAGGCCAGTTCTTACTTAAGCCCTTGCTTCTTTCGATGTTTCACAAGCCATGCTTACATTGTAGACATTCCTTATTTCCCAGGCTCCCAAAACAACTCATTAAGCTCTGGGCATTCAATGGTTTTTGTAGCACAAATCTCTATAAACCCCCAGAATCCTCTCAAAATACAACTTGGTCATGTTAGTCAGAGCAGAACCGCACTTCTCCTGATACCAATTTCTATTCCAGTTTGCTTTTCTATTCCTGTGATAAAACATTCTCACCAAAAGCAACTTGGGGGAAGAAAGTCTTTATTTGACTTATACTTCTACTATACAGCCTGTCACTGAAGGAAGTCGAGGCAGGAACTCACACATAAATAATAAAATATACTTCTTACCATTTGACTCTCTAGACAATGCTTAGCTAACTTTTTTTTTACAGCCAAACCCACCTCCCTAGGGATGACATAACAACCTGTGAGGTGGGAACTCCTATATCAATCATCGATCAACACAGTCTCTCACAAACCTTGTCACAGGTCAAACTGAACTGGAAAATTCCTCAATTGAGGTTCCTTCTTCCCAGGTAACTGGTTACATCAATGTTGACAATAAAAGACAATCACCAACACATTCCTTCTCTGATCTATAGACTTTGTTAAAAAATTGCCCAATATCTTTATACATGTTTGTGAATTATATTCATGTGATCATACAGGATAGTATAAGTGATTTCAGTAATTTCTCTTTTGTGTTGGTGGGAGGAGTTGATACAAGTTCTCTCACTATCGCCAAGGTTGGCCTAAATCTCACTATGTATTGCAGGGTAAAATGGAACTATTGACAGACTACTTGCCTGAGCATTTCATGTACAGATTTTGTGAAATGAACCAATATACTTCAAGAATCTCAAATTTAGAATTACTTCATTGTTGAAATAGTAGTACTTTAGTTTTTTGAAAGAATTATAAGTTCTCTCTCTATATATATATATGTATATATATATACATATATATGTATATATATATATATACATATATATATATATATATCATAGGTATCATATTTTAGTGTATGTACACATATAAATAATTTTTCTTTGATATTGGATTCCAAGTTGACCACAGTCAGCTTGGACCTAGAAACCCTGAGCAGTGTTGACCCTTGGCCACCACCTTACCACTCCAGGAAAAGGTTGCTACAAACTTGCTTGGTCTCTGTGAGAGAGAGAAACACCCTGTTTTTTTCAAGCTGTTCATTCTGATACCTACCACAAAGCCCACATACACTATATCCTACCTTCCCCTATGAACCCTATTGTCCACAACCTAATGTTTACTTCCCCCTACATACCTTATTACCCCCACTCTATTACAAGGTCTGCCAAGTAGCCATATTATTCCCAACTTTCATCCTAGTCAGACCCCAGACCCACACTCTAAAATAAAACCTGGGCTGGAGAGATGGCCTAGCAGTTAAGAGCACCGACTGCTCTTGCAGAGGACCTGGGTTTGATCCCCAGCACCCACGTGGTGGCTGAGAACTGTCTGTAACTCCAATTCCAGGAGAACTCCAGTTCCAGGGGAATACGACACCCTCTTCTGACCTCTGCAGCATTGCATGACATGGGTGCACAGACCTACATGCAGACAGTACATTCATACACATAAATTAATTAATTAATTAATTAAATTTAAAAAATAAAATCTTAAAAAAAGTAAATAAAATAAAATAAAACCTAAGTTATCTTTAATGGAGTCCTAAATACTTTAGTATACTGGGACTCCACTTGAAATGAACCTAACATCAAGTTACAAAAATCTCTAAAATTTTCTTCTCTAGTGATTAAAATATTGAACTTTTCTTTTTTAAGATATTTTCTGTTTCCATTTATATTACTATTAATTTCAGTTCAATGTAGGTTAGAATGTTGGTAACAAAGAACATATACATTATCAGGAATTTCCATAAATATATATGCATAAATATATATGCATATACATATATCTCTATATATTTACCTATATATGTATATGTACAAATGGTTTTTACTAGTCACTTTTCTGTTGCAATGATAGAAGCACCATGACCAAGGGAACTTAAAAAAAAAGAGATCATTTGAGTTTATGGTTGACTGTTCCAGGGAAATTAGAGTCAAACACTACAGACATGTATGGTAGCAGGATGCACCTCAGCAGGAGCAGAACACTGTGGTTCACACCTTCAAGCAGGCACAAAAAGCAGAAAGCAACTGAACGTTGGCAATTGGGAAGGGGGGATGGATGGGAAAGGGACACGGGTGTATATTTGATTAAGGCATATTTAATTGACATGAGTTCAGCAAGTACCCAGTTTCACCTAGACACTGTCTACAGGATACCTGGTGTTTTAGGACTTAGTAAAAGTAAATATGTGTATATTAAACAACATTGGTTTACAGACTCTGATAAAAACGGTAATGCATCTGAGGTAAATGTAGATATAATTTGCTGTTGTCCACATTTGTTTTACACAAAATCTGTA
>VZQC01004208.1:1799677-1819535 GCA_009823505.1 Rhizomys pruinosus
GGGAAAAAAAAAAAAACAACAAAAAAAAAAAAAAAAAAAAAAAAAAAAAAAAAAAAAAAAAAAAAAAACCAAGGAGCAAGAAAACAAATGACCCATTCAAAAGATGGAGTAAAGAAATGAACAGAGACTTCACAAATGAAGAAGATGGCTGAAAAACATCTTAAAAAGTGTTCAACATCAATAATAAGAAAATGAAAAATAAATCACTTTAAGACTGGCTATGATCAAGAAAACAAGAGATGAGATCTCATGAGATCACCTGAAGCACAGGAAGGTAGGGAGGAACTAGGTGCTTCAGTAAGGCTGATTATTGATTTACTTAACCTAGTTAATCCGTTAATCCAGTTGTCTTTGGCTTAATTGGCTTTTGTGGCTGTGGGAGCAGAGTTATCCTCCCAGCTGGTATTAAAGGTAGAGTTGTGTGAGTCTTGAGATCTGAGATCTCCTGAGACCAACTCAAGCGCAGGTACCAGGGCACAGGATAAAGAGCTCCCCCCCATGCCCCCCCCACACCAACTGGGATTACTAAGGCATCTGAAGGAGGCAAGCAAAGCAAGCCTTCAACACAGTGAGGAGGCACTTAGGACTCACAATGGAATACAGGCAAGGAGAAGATCATATGTTAGGAACATGAAGAAGAGACAACATGGGAAAGGGGCAGGATAATCCCACACCAAGCTCTACCAACCCTATGGAAGATCCCTACAGTGTGATCCCTCTGGGGATACCCCAGGACACAGATATCAGAAACACAATTGGGAACATATTTAAAGAACTACAAGATTATAAAGAGCAAATCAAAGAACTAAGAAAAGAGAATGAAAAACACAAGAAGGGCCTAGAGAGAGAGAATGACAAACTCCAGAAGGAAGTAGAAACACTGAAAAGATCCCATGCTGAAAAAGAAAAGGAAACCAACCAGCGAAGAAAAGAGCTACAGGAAGAGATTGAGAAGCTCCCAAAAGAAGTATAAATGCTAAAGAAATCAGAAGAGGAAATGAAAAAGGAAATAAAACACTCATTCAATAAAGAGGAAAGGAATGGAAAAAGCCTCAGAAGCAGAATGGAGGAAGTAGAACAAAGAATATCAGACATGAAAGATAACAAAGAACAACTGAAAACCTCAAGAAAAGATTATGAATAATTTAAAAATACACAAAAGTGGAACAACCAGGAACTGTGGGACACTATGAAAAGATTAAACCTCTGCATTATAGGAATAGAGGAAGGAGAAGAATCCCAAGAGAATGGTATTGATCAGATCTTCAACAGAATAATAGATGGAAACTTCCCCAAACTAAAAAAAGACAAACCAATACAAATACAAGAAGCACACAGAACTCCAAACAGACAAGATCAGAAAAGAAATTCTCCACGCCACATCATAGTTCAAATGCTAGACCCAAAACAAAGTCAAAATCCTTAAAGCCAAAAGAGAAAAACAACAAGTGACCTATAAAGAGAAACCTATGAGAATTACAACTGACTTCTCAATGCATACTATGAAAGCAAGAAGAACCTGGAGCAAAGCATTCCCAGTGTTAAAGGAAAATAGAAGCCAACCCAGGTTACTATACCCAGCAAAAATGTCAATTACAGTTGAAGGAGAGAGAAAAAAATTCCATGACATAAACAATTTGAAAGAATACATATCCAGAAAACCAACCCTTCAGGGAATACTTGAACCAATTCAATGGACAGAATAAAGGAGCAACCAACCCCAGGCACCTAGAAAGAGAAATCAATAAAAGCATAACTGCAGAAGTAGAAACTGAAACCCAAACCGCAAATGGATACTAAGGCAAAAGGAAGCAACACAAACCTATCAGTCATAACTTTAAATACTAATGGACTAAATTCCCCAATAAAAAGACATAGACTGGGAGATTGGATTAGGAAACAGAATCCATCCATAGGTTGTCTACAAGAAACACATCTTACCTTCAAAGACAGGCACCACCTTAAAGTGAAAGGATGAAAAAAAAATATTCCAAGCAAATGGTACCAAAAAGAAAGCAGCTGTTGCTATTTTAATATCAGACAAAATAGACTTCAAAGTATAAGAAATCAGAAGAGATGAAGAAGGCCATTATATTTTTAGCAAAGGAATAAGTCACCAAGAAGATTTCACAATTATGAATCTATATGCCACAAACTCTGGTGCACCAAACTTTATAAAGACAATTCTCTAGGACCACAAGTCACACACTAACCCAAGTACTCTCATAGTAGGGGATTTCAATAACCCACTGAGTCCTTTGGACAGGTCAAAAGGACAAAGAATAAACAGAGAGACATCTGAACTGAACAATATGATACACTAAATGGACCTCATAGATCTCTACTGAATATTCCATCTTAATACCAGAGAATACACTTTCTACTCAGCACCCCACGGAACATTCTCCAAAATAGACCACATACTGGGACACAGAAGAAACCTCCACAAACACAAAAAGATTGAAATAATTTCATGCATTCTATCAGACCACAGTGGAATAAAGCTCAACATCAACAACAGGATAAGCCCTCCTGCCTACAAGAACACATGGAGACTAAACAACACACTCTTGAATAATGAATGGGTCAAGGAAGAGATAAAGAAAGAAATAAAAACATTCCTGGAACTGAATGACAATGACAATACAACACAACAAAACCTATGGGATACCTTAAAAGCAGTCCTAAGAGGGAAGTTTATAGCCCTGGGTGCCTACATTAGAAAAACAGAAAGAGCACAAGTGAATGATCTAACACTACAGCTAAAAGCACTTGAGAGGCAACAACAGATGAACCCTAAACGCAACAGACAGGAAGAAATAACAAAAATCAGAGCAGAAATCAATGAAATAGAAACAAAGAAAACAAAACAAAAAATCAATGAAGCCAAAAGTTGGTTCTTTGAAAGAATAAACAAGATAGACAGACCTCTAGCCCAGTTAACAAAAAGAAAGAAGGAACAACTCCAAATCAATACAATCCGTGATGAAAAGGGAAATATCACAACAGACAAGGAAAAGATCCAGAAACTTATACAGGAATACTTAAAAAACTATACCACATTTGAAAACCTAGAAGAAATGGATGAATATCTGAAATCCTGGGAATCACCAAAGCTCAACCAAGAAGAGATCCACAGCTTAAACAGACCCATAGTACAAGAAGAAATTGAAGATGTAATAAGAAACCTCCCAACTTAAAAAAGCCCATGCCAAGATGGTTTCATGGCAGAATTCTATAAAACATTTCAAAAAGACCTACAACCATTATTACTGAAACTGTCTGAAAGGATACAATCAGTGGGAATTCTCCCAAATTCCTTCTATAAAGACAGCATCACACTATTACCAAAACCAGGCAAAGATACAACTAAAAAGAATTATAGATGCATCTCCCTAATGAACACAGATGATAAAATTCTAAACAGGATGCTGACAAATTGCATACAGACCCACATCAAGAAAATCTCCATCTTGACCAAGTTGGATTCATACCAGAGATGCAGGGATGCTTCAACATATGAAAATCAATAAACATCATCAAACACATAAATGGAATGAAAGACAAAAACCATACCATCATCTCAATTGATGCTGAAAAAGCCTTTGACAAAATCCAGCATCCCTTCATGCTTAAAGTCCTAGAATGAATTGGTTCAGACAGATCATTCCTCAATGTAATCAAAGGCATATACAGGAAACCCACAGCCGATATCATCCTAAATGGGGAAATGACAGAAACATTCCCTTTAAAGGTTGGAACTCAGCAAGGTTGCCCCCTGTCACCACTCCTCTTCAATATAGTGCTTGAAACACTTGCTAGAGCAATAAGGCAAGAAAAGGAAACTAAAGGAGTACTAACTGGAAAAGAGGAAGTCAAGCTGTCCCTATTTGATGATGATATGATTGTTTACTTAAGGGATGCTAAAAACTCCACCAGAGAACTCCTAGAAACGATTAACAGCTTCAGCAAAGTGGCAGGATACAAAATTAACCTAAAAAATTCAATGGCCTTTCTTTACACCAAGAACAAGCAACTGGGGAAAGAATTCAAAGAGACCTTCCCACTCACAATAGCCTCAAAAACAATAAAATACCTAGGAACAAACCTAACCAAAGACACCAAAGATCTCTACAACAAAAATTTTAAACCCTTAAAGAAAGAAATTGAAGAAGACATCAGAAGATGGAAAAACCTCCCATGCTCATGGATTGGGAAAATTAACATTGTAAAAATGTCCATTTTACCAAAACTCTTGTATAGATTTAATGCAATCCCAATCAAAATCCCCAAGAGTTTCTTCACAGGCTTGGAAACAAAAGTTCTTAAATTCATTTGGAAAAACAAAAGACCCCGAATAGCCAAATCAACCCTGAGTGAAAAGAGCTACACAGGAGGGATCTCTATACCAGATTTTAAACTATACTACAGGGCTATAGTCATAAAAACAGCCTGGTACTGGCACAAAAACAGACCTGTTGACCAATGGAACAAAACCGAAGATCCAAATCTGAGCACATACAATTTCAGCCATCTCATATTTGACAAGGGGGCCAAGAAGACACAATGGAGAAAAGACAGCATCTTCAGCAAGTGGTGTTGGCAAAACTGGATCACCACTTGTAGAAGAATGAAATTAAACCCCTACCTCTTTCCCTGTACAAAAGTCAACTCCAGATGGATCAAAGATCTCAACGTGAAACCCCAAACTCTGAAGGTGATAGAAGAAAAAGTTGGCAGCAGACTACAAGACATAAGAGTAGGAAAAGACTTCCTAAATCAGACAGCAGCTGCACAAGAATTAAGGTCGACAATTGACAAATGGGACCTCATTAAACTCAAAAGCTTCTGTACATCAAAAGAAACAGTCAAGGAAGTGAAGAGAAATCCCACAGAGTAGGAGGAAACCTTCACCGCAGAAACATCTGATAAAGCATTGATTTCCAGAATATATAAACTACTGAAAAAACAAAGAAGAAAACAAATGACCCAGTCAATAGATGGAGCAAAGAGCTGAACAGAGACTTCACAAGTGAGGAATTAGAGATGGCTGAGAAACACCTTAAGAAGTGTTCAACATCACTAGTCACTAAGGAAATGCAAATCAAAACCACTTTAAGATATCATCTTACTCCAATAAGACTAGCTAGGATCAAGAAAACAAATGATACCAAGTGCTGGAGAGGTTGTGGGGAAAGTGGAATAACCATCCACTGCTGCCGGGAATGCAAATTCATGCAACCCCTATGGAAAGCAGTGTGGAGAACTTTTAAGAAACTGAAAATTAGCCTACCAGCTGACCCAGTCATAGGACTCCTGTGTATAAACCCACAGGACTTATCCTTATTTCAGAGATACATGTGCAATCATGTTCATTGCAGCTCTTTTCACAATAGTAAAGAGCTGGAAGCAACCCAGGTGTCCCTCAACTGCTGAGTTGATAATGAAAATGTTTTACATCTACATACTGGAGTTCTATGCAGCAGTAAAGAAAGACAACATCATGAAATTTACAGAAAAAAGGGTTGGAACTAGAAGCCGTTATGCTAAGAGAAGTAACACAGTCCCAGGAAAATAAGTGACATATGGCGTTCTTCATTTGAGGATCCTAGGACCAAATTCTTATTTGTAAGTAAACTCAGTATTTTTTAGTAAATACAACACCTGATACTATTATAAATAAAGAGTACATTAAAACATACATAAACTTGCTATGTAATTTAAGAATGTCAAGTAATATTTCTATTTAATTGCATAATAAATAATAAATAATAACTCTACCTTTAAAACGTGAATCCCTAAACATGCTTTGGAATTAACCTATAGTTTATTTTCAGAAGTCATAATTTTGATATATGTGTGAAGTATATACATGCATACTTTTGGAGCAATATAAAATTAAAGGGAATAACAACAACAAAAAAGACTTGTTCAAAGAACCTACTGAAAGAGTAATCTTCTGTTCAAAACAGTAAACTTCTGCATTGAAAATTTTAAAAAGACTAAGAAAAAGATGCAAGACATGTATAGCAGAATGCACAAGATCTGGAAAGGTGGGTGGCATAGAAGGGGAAATGGGTCTAAATTTTATTAAGAAATGTGATATGAACTGTGTAAAAGTTCAGTAAAAATAAAAAAAGTACTCTCTATGCCTGATCTTCAGTGACATCCTTCCTCCAGTATGGCCACATTTCCTAAGATCTCCCAAAACAGCAGCACCAACTGGAGACAAAAGTGTTTGAATACTTGGAATCTATTAGGGACACATCATTCAAACCATCACATTCAACTCCCTGGTCACCTCATGACCTTATAAAATGCAAAATGCATTTAGTCCAACCTTAACAGTACCCATAATCTTTACCAATCTCAATACTATTGAAAAATCTATAATCCAAAGTCTCTTCTAAAACTCAGCGCAATCTCTTAACTGTAAACTCTTGTAAAATCAAAAGACAAATTACATACTCTGAACATATGGTGAAACTGAATACACATTCTCATTCCAAAAGGGAGGAATATAGGCATAATGAGGAGATACCAGAACAAAACAAGACTGAAATCCAGCAAGGCAGACACCAAATCCAGTAGCTCCATCTTCAATGTCAGGGACTTTACTTCCAAATGGCTTAGATGGCTCAGCTGTTCCAGCTTTCTGTGCAATATATAACACTTTCTTTGGCTGGTACCAGTCTTTGTATACAGCTCTCCCTGGCAAATATCTCAAAGCCCCAGTATCTTGAATGTTTTCTTCGGGTCTCCACTGCCAAACAGGCTTCATGTGTCTGCTTGAGGATGTGAACCTCTGCTTTCTGCTCCTGCACCAGACACCTCTTGATACAGTGCCTCCCAACTATGAAATAGCCTATCAGGATATTTTTATACTCTTCCTGGCCCCAGCAGAAACTGTGGAGCAAGAACTCATAACCACTTCACTCTTGCATCTAAAGCTAACACCACGAGAATGACTCTGACAAGTTTGGCTGCAAGTTTGGGATAATTCTTGACCTGATACAACCACATTTACAGATATTCTCTGCCTTGGATTTCTTGGAGAAAAACCTTGCAGCATTTCCTTTCATAAATTGGAGGCTTATCTGGGTGTGGTCTTGCCGTGAAGGGAATCATTCCATTGTTCACTTATGAATATCTAGGACTCTCCTTATCACTTTAATTTCATTATCAAAGAGATCCTCTTCTTTAGTACAATGCTTGGTTCCACCATTAATCTTCCTTGTGCTCTTTTTCTATCCAAACTGTACATTCTGCATTTCTTTCTGCCCCATTTGCTCTTTTTCACTGTAGATCTATATAATATTCACCATTAATAGCCACAGCACCATATGTACATTAGGCTGCCTTGAAATATCCTCTGACAAAGAAATAATCCATTGTTTTTCAAATTAGCCTCAGGCAGGCTGTGGGCAAACTCCAGCCAGACTCTTTGCCAAAATATTCCAATTGCTTCTTAAATCAATATTTTCCTCTGGAACTATATTTTTCTCAGCAATACTTTCTCCCAGGAGGTCTAGAATGTCCCATTAAGCTCTGCTCACAGCAGTCAAGCACTTTTCTAGGCCAAACTTCCAAAATCTTCAACATTTCTCCAAATGCCTACATGGCCAGGTTCTTCCCAACCAACTCCCCACTTCTGGTACCAATTACTGTATTAGTCACATTTCTGTTGCTGTGATAGAACCACCAAGAGCAAGGGAGATTATAAAAGAAGAATTATTTGAGTTTACAGTTCCAGGGGAATTACAGTCTTTCATAGTTGGGAGGCATTGTATCAGGAGGTGTCTGGTGCAAGAGCAGAAAGCAGAGGTTAACATCTTCAAGCAGACAGAGGAAGCAGAGAGATACTAAAGATTGTCAAGGCTTTAAGAACTCTCTAGTTCAGCCCCCAGTTAATAGCTTCCTCCAAGTTGGCCACACATTCTAAAACCCCCAGAACAATGCCACCAAATGGGGACAAAATGTAGGAATACTTGGTGCTACATGGGACTTTCTCATTGAAATCACCACACCATCATCCATTTCCTCATAATAAAATTCACAAATTATTTGTAGTTTTGTGATTTTTATAGTATTATAAATATAATATCTTTTAATTTTTATTCATTGTTTTTATTTTTTATTTTATTTTATTATTTTATGTGTATGCTTGTATTGTCAACATGTATGTAAGGGCACCCATATAGTGCAACGCTGGTGGAGGACAGAATGGAGTGTAAGATCCCATACAACAAAATTTACAAATAGTTGTTAGCTGCCATGTTGGTGTTGGAATTAGAACCTGTGTCTTCTTTAAAAATAACCAGTGCTCTTAACCACTGAGAAATCTCCCCATCCTTAGAACTTCTTATGTAATTCAATTTAAGCATGGTCTGCCAATAATGCAGTAAAGTTAATACTGATTGATATATTAGCTTTATTCTTTGATCCAGATATTTCTTAAGCTGCAGTTTTCTATTAGTACATTAAGAAGCTAAAATCTTCATCAATGATCATTGCTACTTCATTCACAATAACCAGGACATGAAAATAACCTAGATGCTCATTCCATGAAGAATGGATAATGAAAGTATCATCCATTTACAAAATTAAATAATTTTCAGCTGTTAAGTAAAATGAAATTTTGAAATCCTCAGGCAAATGTAACTGGAAGCAATCATCCTGAGTGAAGTAACCCAGACCCCAAAGGCCAAAGTTGCATATTCCCTCTCATAAGTTTCAATTAGAAAATCCGTAGAGACCACAAAACTAATAAGGGGACATGGGGGAAATTCATTGGAAGGGATAGAGAACACAGCAATATAACATGGGAAATGGGAGTAATGTCATAGGAAGATTTAAAAGCAGTAATGTCATGGGAAGATTTAAAAGTGGTTGAGAATGGAATAACAAGGCAGTTTAATGGGAGGGATAACTAACAACAAAGGACTTATGAAAAAGTCCTATAGAAACCAACTACTATAGATTCATCTTGAAATACATACATATCCTCCACAGACCTGCATGTTTCCCCAGCCAGGTGAATTCCACAACTCCAGGGCCCTGTGTCCACCACCCTACCTCTCAGGCCTGCTCAGAACAAACAGCTTTTTGCCGCCCTAGACCTGCTAGTTCCCCAGCCGAATAAGTCTCTGAGTCTCTAATCTGCTCTGTGTTAGTTCTTAAACCTAGCACTCCATGTACACACAAACTCTGCCATCTCAGCCCTCAGGCCTGATCCAGATGACGGATCAATGCATGTTCCAGAAGTCAGCACCCCAGACTCATGAGTTGCCGTTCCCCAGTACTTCATGCTTGTTCTGATTATGTAGAGCTATGCACCCTTCATACTTCAAGTCTCACCATACCTGTGCTTTCTATCACAGCTGTGATTTCCCCAATGCTGGCTTTTTCTGGCTACCCTGCCAGAGTCCATCCATGTAGTCTTCATCTTCCTACACAGCCCTAGATTTTTAAGTACCACAGAACAGTGAGATCCAGGTCCAGTGTTCTTTTTCCACTCCCCACTTCCCCGAGGCCTAGCTATGGTCTTGTAACCTTCATATTGGTCCATCTTGGGCAATTTTAAAGAACCTTACCTGGACTTGCAGCCATCTGCACACCCTGTGACACATTTAGTATATACCTTAGACTGCCTCAAACAAAAATTATATTAGCACCTTTTCTTGGTTATCTATAACTGAAATTTACCCTGCCACCAATATAAAAACCCAGCAGTTAACCTGCTCCCTTAGCAGCCACCCAGCACACCCTGTTGCTCCAGGACCATATGGAGTCTGCCTGGAGCCTCATAATCAGAAGTTTCTATATCATGTGCTGACCTAGGACCACTTCTGACATATTAGCACATTTTGTCCCTAAGGCTGAGCACCAAGCACCACACAGCTGGACCATAACCTGACAGGCTGGAGAACAGCAAACAAAGATGCAAATACCCACTCAACAGAGACAAGATCATTTACCCATACTGAGAAACAAACACCAACACAGATGTTTAGGTGCCAGTGCAAAAATGCAAACAAAATGAATAACGAAGACAATATGTCTACTTGAAAAATCAGAGCACCTCCCTTAACAGGTTCTATAATTAACCTATCATTAAAAAAATTAGAGCACCCAAGGTGGCCGGGAAGGCTCAGGCAACCCAGGCCAGCACCAGAGGCCTGGGGCTCAGGGACAAGGCAGGACACCACACCCCTCTCTCCTTCCTCCCCCTGGATTGACATGGGTGGAGAAATTCAGCCGCCCTCAGTGAGACACCTAGGAGGTCAGCACATGCTAGTGGTGCAGAGGATCCAGTAAGTTGGTGGGTGCAGTGTTCGTGATTCTAGACCACACAGTCAATGTAGAGGAACTGAATGACAGGAAGCACAGTGAGTGCTTGGGACGACCAATCCTCCATATTAACATTTGAAATTAGCACCAGAATCCAAACAAACAAACAAATAAACCCACATGCTGAAGCCACAACAACAAAAAAAAGAACATTGGAAAAGCTCATAATAAATCCACACCAAATTCGCCCAGTCCTATAAAAGATCCCTACAATGAGATCTCCCTGGGAGGGAACCAACACATGGACCTTAGAAGAACGGTCATAGACATATTCAAAGAAATCAAAGAATATAAAGAACATATCATGGAACTAAGGGAAGAGAATGAAAAACTCAGGAAAGATCTCGAAGGAAAGAATGACAAACTCTGAAAAGAATTAGAGGAATAGAAACACAAACTCCAAAAAGAACTAGAGGAAGAGAAATATAAACTCTGAAAAGAACTAGAGGGAGAGAATGCCAAACTCCCAAAGGAAGTGGAAACACTAAAAAGATCCCAGGCTGAAACGAAAAAACAAACTGACCAGCAATGCAAGGAGCTACAAATAGAGAATGACAAGCTCCAAAAGGAAGTGAAAATACTAAAGAAATCTCAGGAAGAGGTGAAAAGGGAAATTGAACATTCACCAAATCAACAGGAAATGGTGGGAGAAAGCCTCAGAAACAGAATAGATGAAGCAGAAAATAGAATATCAGACATGCAGGATAACAGGGAATAACTAAAATGTTCAAGTGAAGATTACAAAAAATAATAATTAAAAAAAAAAACCACAAGAGAGGAACAACCAAGAGTGGAACAACAAAGAAATGTGGGATACTATGAAAAGACTGAATCTCCCTGTCACAGGGATAGAGGAATGAGAAGAATCCCAAGACAACCAAATTGATCAACAGGATAATAGAAGAAAATTGTCCCAAACTGAAAAAAAGATAAACCCATACAAATACTAGAAGCACATAGAAGACAAGAAAAGAAATTCCCCATGCCATATCATAGTTAAAAGACCAGATGCTCAAGACAAAGACAAAATACTGAAAGCTACAAGAGAAAAACAACAAATTACATATGAGGGGAAACTCATCAGAATTACAGCTGACTTCTCAGTGCAAATTATGAAATCGAGAAGAACATGGACCAAAGTATTTCTAGATGCCAACCCAGACTACTATACCCATCAAAAATGTCAATTATAGTTGAAGGAGAAAGAAAAATATTTCATGATATAAACAAAATGAAATAGCACATGTCAAATATAAGGATATTCACTGTCTTGGACATCTCTGCTTCATGGCAACTTGGTGTTTGTGTGCCCCAAACTTGAATCAAACTAGACCCAAGTACTCACCAGGTATCAGCTATATCGTCAGGTAACTTTCCAAATCTGGTTTTTCTTCTCTGTTTTCCTAAGCATCATTATTGCTTGCCATAGATTTCTGTTGTGTATATGACTGTAATTGATCCTCATTACAGCCAAATGTGCTATAATAACAAAAAAGAAAAAACAAATATTTATTAAAAATAGATTCAGCTTGGCCATTAAAGAATTAAACATAAAAAACCCGACACTTCAGAAAATACTCAAAGCAATTCAAAGAGGAAAGGAGCAACTATACCCAAGCAACTAAAGAGAAAAATTATCAAAAGTATAACCTAGATTAAGAATGCAAACAAAAAATAAGTTGAAAGGAAACAACACACATCTATCAATAATAATCTTAAATATTAATGGTCTAAACTCCCCAATCAAAAGACACAGACTAGGAGAATGGATTAGGAAACAGAATCCATCTATATGCTGTGTACAGGAAACTCATCTCACACTCAAAGACAGACACCACCAAAAAGTGAAAGGATGGAAAAAAAAAATTCCAAGAAAATGGTACCAAAAAGTAAGCAGGAGTTGCTATTCTAATATCAGACATAATAGACCTCAGAGTAAAGTCAATCAGAAGTGACAAAGAGGGCCATTACAGCCTTATCAAAGGAAAAATTAAGCAGGAGGACTTTGTAATCCTAAATGTTTATGCACCAAACTCAGGTGCATGAACTATATAAACAAAATTCTGCATGTCCTCAAGACACAGATTAATCACAGCACACTAATAGTGGGGGAAATCAATACCCCACTGAGCCCCTTGGATACATCAACTGGACAAAAAATAGAGAGACATTGAAACTGAGCAATGCAATACAACAAATTGTCCTCACAGACATCTACAGAATATTCCACCCAAACACTAGAGAATATACTTTCTACCCAGCAGTTCAGACATCATTCTCCAAAATCGACCACATCCTGGGACACAAAAGAAATCTCAACAACTAATCAACAAAATCCTAAATAATGAATGGGTCAGGGAAGAAATAAAGAATGAAATAAATGTATTCATGGAACTAAATGAAAAAGACAACTCAATACAACAAAACCTGTGGGATACATTAAAAGCAATCCTAAGAGGGAAATTTATAGCCCTAAGTGCCCACATTAAAAAAAAAAAAAAAAAAAAAAACAAAAAAAAAAACAGAAAGGTGATAATAAATGATTAGATACTTGCTGCTAAACATTTGAGAGATCACACAAATGGTCACTTCAACACAACAGACAGGAAGATAAACAAATACAACAAATAATAATTCGGCATAGAAACAAATAACAATACAAAAATCAATGAAATTAAGCATAGTTCCTTTGAAAGAAACGATTAACAGACCTTAGCCTAGTTAATCAAAAGGAAAGAAAGTGCAACTACCAATTAATAGTTATTCCTGATGACAAGGGAAACATCAAAACAGATAAAAAAATTATCCTAAATCATGATATGAATAATCTCAAAAATTTATACTCTACTATGTTTGAAAACCTAAAGAAAAATGGATGATATCTGAATATCCAGGATCAGCATAAGCTTAATCAAGAAGAGATTATGCATTTTAAACAGATCCCAAAACATTTGAGAAATTGGAAGTATTAAAAAGTTTCCCCAAAAAAACCAAAAAATGTCGCCAGATGGTTTCACAGCAGATTCTATAAAATATTGAAAGAGTTCTTACAATCCATTACGCTCAAAACTTTTTCAGAACGTTTACAAAACAGAGGAATTCCAAATTCCTTCTATGAAGCCAGAATCACCATAATCCCAAAACCGGGGAAAGATAGAACAAAAAAAAAAAAAAAAAAAACTATAGACATAACAAAAAAAGAAAGCTATATAACATTCAGTAATTATATGACATAGATGCAAAAATTCTCAACAAAATACTTGCAAACCACATACAGACCCACATCAAAAAGATCATCCATCATGATCAAGTTGGATTCATACCAGTGGTGCAGGGATGGTTCAACATACATAAATCAATATAAAAAAAAACACATAAATGGACTGAAAGACACACAGTCATCTCAATTGATGCATTTGACAAGATCCAGCATCTCTTCATGTTTAAAGTTCTATAGGGAATTGGACTGAAGGTAACATTCCTCAATATAATCAAAGCCATATACAACAAACCCACAGCAAATATGATCCTAAATGGAGAAAAATTAGAAGCAATCCACTTAAAGGCAGGCAAGACTGCCCCTATCACACCTCCTCTTCAATATAGTACTTGAAGTGCTAGCTAGGGCAATAAGTCAAGAAATGGAAATTAAAGGAGTACTAATTGAAAAAGAGGAAGTCAAACTATCTCTTTTTGCAGATGATATGATTGTTTACCTGAGTGATACTAAATTTCCACCAGAAAACTCCTAGAAACAATTAAGAGTTTCAGTAAACTAGCAGAATACAAAATTAACCTAGAAAAATCAGTAGCCTTTCTTTATGCCAACAACAAGCAACTGGAATAGGAATATAAGGAGACCCTCCCACTCACAATAGCTTCAAAAACAATAAAATCACTGGGAGCAAACCTAACCAATGACACTAAAGATCTCTACAACAAAAATTTTAAACCTCTGAAGAAAGAGATTGAAGATGACATCAAAAGATCGAAAAACCTCCTATGCTCATGGATTAGAAAAATTAATATAGTTAAAATGTCCACTCTACCCAAATTAATATACAGATTCAATGCAATTCCAATTAAAATCCCCATGAGTTTATTTACAGACTTGGAAAAAAAATCCTTAAATTCATATGGAAAACAAAAGACCACGAATAGGTAAAGCAACCCTGAGTGAAAAATACAGTACAGGGGGAATTACCGTACAAGACTTCAAGCTATATTACAAGGCTATAGTCATAAAGACACCCTGGTACTGGCACAAAAACAGACCTGTTGACCAATGGAACTGTGCTGGATGGCTTTGGTGTCAACTCGACACACCTGGGTTGCGGGAGCCTCAATTGGGGAATTGGCTCCATTGGATTGGCCTGTGGCCACGTCTTTGGAGTATTGTCTTGACCGTGGGGCAATGTGGGAGGGCCAAGCCCACAATGAGTGGTGCGGCCCCGGGGTAGGTTGTGGTGTGCTGTGTGCAAGGGCAGGCTGGGCATGAGCCAGGGGAGCAAGCCAGTGAACAGCATTCTTCCATGGCCTGTGCTTCAGCTCCTGCCTCCAGGTTCTTGGCCTGAGTTCTTGCCTTGGGCTCCCTGATTGATGAACTGTGACCCAGGAGATGTAAGCTGAATAAACCTTTCCTCCCCAAGTTGGTGTCAGTCAGAGTGTTTTGTCACAGCAATGGAAGACAGACTAGAACAGAAATAAAACTGAAGATCCAAACCTGAGCTCATATAATTTCAGCCACCTCATATTCAGTAAAGGGGCCAAAAATCTCATTGCAGGAAAGTTAGCATCTTCAGCAAATGGTGCTGGCAAAACTGGATCACCATTTGTAGAAGAACAAAATTAAACCCCTACCTCTCGCCCTGTACAATAATCAATTCCAAATGGATCAAAGACCTCAATGTGAAACCCGAAACTCTGAAGGTGACAGAAGAAAATGTTGGTAGCAATCTATAAGACATAGGAGTAGGGAAAGACTTTCTAAATCAAAGAGCAGCTGTGCAGGAAATATGGTCAACAGCTGACACGTAGGCCCTCATCAAACTCATAAGTTTTTGTGCAGCAAAAGAAACAATCAAGGAAGTGAAGAGAAAACCCACAGAGTGGAAGGAAACCTTCACCAGTGATACATCTGACAGAGCATTAACATCCAGAGTATATAAACTACTCAAAAAACAAACAAAATATAAGAAAACAAATGACTCACTCAAAAGATGGATTAAAGAGCTAAACAGAGACGTCATCATTGAGGAGGTAAAGACGGATGAGACACATCTTAAAAGTGTTCAACATCATTAATAATTAAGGAAATGCAAATTAAAAGTACTCTAAGATATCATTTCACTTCAATAAGGCTGGCTAACATCAAGAAAACAAAAGACACTAAAGGCTGGGGAGGTTGTGGGAAAAGGGGAACACTCATCTACTGCTAGTGGGAATGTAAATTGTACAACCATTGTGGTAAGCAGTGTGGAGAACAATTAAAAGACTCAAAATGAGCCTAACACTTGACCCAGTCATTTCACTTCTGGGTATATACCCACAAGACTCTTCTTACTGCAAAGACATATGCACATCTATGTTTACTGCAGCTCTCTTCAATAGTGAAAAGCTGGAACCAACCCAAATGCCCCTCAACAGAGGAGTGGATAACAAAAATATGGTACATCTACACAATGTAATTTTATGCAGCAGTAAAGAAAGATGGCATCATGTACTTTGCAGGTAAACAGATGGAACTCAAAGCCATTATGCTAAGTGAAGTAATACAGTCACCCCCACAAAAACGGGGAACGGTTTCCCTCATTTGCGGATGCTAGCACCAAATCCCCAGTTGAAAGGCAAGCTGAGCAACATTATTGTTATATTTCTTTCTATCTGAAATCAACTGTGCTGTTATAATATGAATCTCTTAATGTCCCCTAAAATTAACTTACTATTTATTTTCTTTCTTTTTTTTTTTTTTTTTTTTTTTTTTCTTTTGAAGGGTCTCCCTTTAGTCCCAGCTGGCCTGGAGCTCTCTATGTAGACCAGTCAGGCCTTGAAATCACAGAGATCCACCTGCCTCTCCCTCCCAAGTGCTAAGATTAAAGGTGTGTGCCACCACACCTGGCAACCACTTTTCTTTTTTTTTTTCTTTTTTCTAAATTTTACTTATTTGTATATGTGTATGAATGTACTCTGCATGCAAGTTTGTGCACCTGTGTCTTGCAATGCCTTGGAGGTCAGAATAGGGGGCCAGACTCCCCTGGAACTGGAGTTCTCCTAGAATTGGAGTTTCAGATGGTTCTCAGCCGCCATGTGGGTGCTGAGGATCAAACCCAGGTCCTCTGTAAGAGCAGTCGGCACTCTCAACAGCTAGGCCATCTCTCCAGCCCAACCACTTATTTTCATACATGGTAATTATCATATATGGGTGGAAGGTATGTATTCATAATTTAGAGTAACATAAAATTAAAGGGAAAAATAAGTGAATTCCTAAACACACACACACACACACACACACACACACACCACAAATAAAATGCCCTTAGCCAGGCAAGATGGGGCAGGCCTTTAATTTCAGCACTCAGGAGGCAGATGCAAGTGGATCTTTTTGAGTTCAAGGCCAGCTTGATTTACACAGGGATTTCCAGGACAGCTAAGGCTCCAGGGAGACCCTGTCTCAAAAAGATGAAAAGAAAAATTAGAACACCAATTGTAAAGCTCCTGAGAATGGCAACTTAGGTGATACCAAGATAATTCTCTCAAAATAGCTATTAAAATTATGGTTTAAGTAATCAAATAGGATATGAATAAAAGACTGAAAATGAAGACCATAAAAAAGAAGTTTAATCAAGTAACTAAAGCAATTAAAGACATAAAATTTGAATTAAATAGAATCTCTGAATAAAAGCCAAACAGAACAAAAATTGAAGTGAAAAACTCCAGAACTCAAAGAATCTTTCAGAGGTAAGAATCAAAGAGGATTGAATGACATGCAACAAAGAGTATCAGATCTTGAACACAAGATTGAGGAAATGAATTGCTCAGTCAAAGAGAAGGTCAACTGTAAAATAACCTGGGAATGGAATACATAGGGCATCTGGGACAGTAAATTAAAAAAAAAAACCTAAAAATCATAGAAGAAGAAATACAGGTCAACATCACAGAAGATATTCTAACAAAATAATACCAGAAACTTCCTAAATCTCAGCCACCTCATATTTGACAAAGGGGCCAAGAATACCCAATGGAGGAAAGACAGCATCTTCACCAAATGTTGTTGGCAATATTGGAAGAATAAAGTAAAACCCCTGCCTCTCACCCTGTGAAAATTCAACTCCAAATGGATCGAAGACCTCAATGTGAAACCCAGAACTCTGAAGATGATAGAAGAAAACATTGGCAGTAACCTACAAGACATGGGCATAGGAAGAGAATTCTTTCTAAATCAGACACGAGCTGTGCAGGAAATAAAGTCAACAACTGACAAGTGTGACCTTACTAAACTCAAAAACTACTGTATAGGGAAAGAAACAATCAAAGAAGTGAAGGGAAAACCCAAAAGTGAGAGGAAAACTTCACCAGTGATACATCTGATAGAGCATTAACATCCAGAGTATATAAACTATTCAAAATCAAAGGAGCAAGAAAAAAAATGACCCACTCAAAAGATGAAGTAAAGATCTGAACAGAGACTTCACAAAATGAAAAAGAAAAGATGTCAGAGAAAAGTATTCAACATCACTAATTACTAAATAAGTGCAAATTAAAACTAATTAAAACTAATTAAGATTTCCTCTTACTCTGGTATGACTAGCTATGATCCAGAAAACAAAGAGTACCAAATGCTAGAAAGGTGGTGGGGAAAAGGTAACACTCATCTACTGCTGGTGGGAATGTAAACTCTTCTAACACCTATGGAAACCAGTGTGGAGAACTCTGAAAATACTCAAAATGAGCTTACCACCTGACCCAGTAATAAAATTCCTGGGTATATACCCACAAGACTCGTCCTATCACAGAGATACATGCACATCTATATTCAGTGCAGTTCTCTTCACAATAGCAAAGAGCTAGAAGTAACCCAAGCATCCCTCAACCAATGAGTAGATAAAGAAAATGTAGTACATCTACACAATGGAGTCCTATGCAGTGGTAAAGACAGATGACATCAGGAACTTTTCAGCTAAATGGATGGAACTAGCTAAGTGAAGTAACACAGTCCTAGAAAAGAAAGAACGAATGGAGTCCCTCATTTGTGGATCCTAGAAACAAATCCCTATTTCTAAGGCAAACTGAATTATCCTTTTTTTCTTGTTCTTTTAGAAAATAAAATACCTGATGTTACTCATCCAAAAAACCCTTCCTAAATCTAATGAAAGTTATAACTATCAAAGTCTAAGCAGCCTGTAGAATACCAAGACATTTCCACATTATGTAATAAAGCACTAAATTTGTAGAACAAGAAAATATACTGAAAGATGTGAGAGAGAATGATTGACTCACATATCAATCCAGTCCCATCAGAATAACAGCTGGCTTTCAATAGAGACTATGAAAGCTAGAAGGGCTTGAATTGATATCCCACAAGTCATAAAGGAATACAGATGCCATCCAGACTACTATATGCAGCAAAACTATCATATGTAATTGAAAGAGAATGAAATAATTTTAATAGTAAAACATAATTAAGGAATTTAAGTCCACGAAGTTAACACCACGAGGAACAGTAGTTGAAATACATTGATCTCAAGAGAAGATTAAACACACCCAACTAAGGAATAGTGAGCCAAATTAGGTCTAAGAAAACAATACTACAATGCCACCATAACTAATTAAAAATTGGTCAACAAGAACTCGCAGTACTAATGGTTTCAATTCCCCAATAAAAGGACACAGACTGATTGGATTAGAAAATAGGGTCTACTGGGGCTGAAGAGATAGCCTAGCAGTTAAGAGCGCCAACTGCTCTTGCAGAGGACCTGGGTTCGATCCCCAGCACCCACATGGCGGCTGAGAACTGTCTGTAACTCCAATTCCAGGAGAACTCCAGTTCCAGGGGAATCCCACACCATCTTCTGACCTCCACGGCATTGCACAACACTAGTGCACAAACCTGCATGCAGACAGTACATTCATACACATAGAAAATAAATAAATAAAAATTAAAAAAAAAGAAAATAGGATCTATTGACTTGCTCACTCCAAGTAAATACCTCACCATCAGTGATCAACATCACCTCAGAAGGAAGTAAAATAATATTACTAGCAAATGAAGTAAGAAACAACCAGGTGTAGCTGTTTTAATATCTGGCAAAAATAGACTTCAAACTGAAACTGTACAGAAGAGATAGGAAGGTCACTTTATACTTCCAAAGGAAAACTACACTAAAAGATGTCAATCACACACACACACACACACACACACACACACACGCACAGATATATATATATATATATATATACTATAAAGTCTACTTTGTGGCCCTCAAGTGTGTCTCTCAGTGTGTGTTCAACC
>VZQC01004208.1:1822610-1897229 GCA_009823505.1 Rhizomys pruinosus
CTTAAGCAAAATATATCAATACAGGAGCTCCGACATCAGTAATGGATTATTCCACCAGGGAGATGTTGGCCAGGGGATCTAAGGCCCCACAAAAGGTAAAGGCTCCTTGCCTCTAAACTGGGATACCTGCAAGAAGAGAGGCGATAAGGCCCTGCTGCTGAAGACCTGACGTTAACATGGGAAAGATGCATTGAGACCACACATGCAAGTGTACAGATGGCCTCTGGAATACCAGAGAGTGTTACCAAGGGCCACTAAAACTGGAAAATTTTTAAAGAAATGGTTAAATTGCTATATATGTTCAGAAAAGAAAATTAAATAAAAATGACGTAATTAATTTAAACAGACCAATAACAATTGAGATGATCAATGCAGTTATCAAAACTACCTGAAGTAATAAAAGCACAGAACCATTGCAAAATTCTATACAAACTTTAAAGAACCAAGAACAGTTCTTCTCAAATTATTCCTCCCTTCTCGACACAAACAGACTCTCAAGTAAAGGTATCACTACTTGGGGCTAGAGATATGGCCTAGTGGTTAAGAGCGCCGAATGGTCTTGCAGAGGACCCAGGTTCGATTCCCAGCACCCACATGGTGGCTAAGAACCATCTTTAGTTGGGTGTGGTGGCACACGTCTTTAATCCTAGCACTCAGGAGGCAGAGGCAAGCCAATCTTTGTGAGTTCAAGGCCAGCCTGATCTACAGGGTGAGGTCCAGGACAGCTGGAGCTACAGGGAGACCCTAAAAAATGAACCGACTTTAACTCCAGTTCCAGGGGAATCCGACACCCTCTTGTGACCTCCAAGGCATGCAGGACACACACGGGTGCACAAACCTACATGCAGAGAGTACATTCAGATAAATAAATAAATAAATAAATAAATAAATAAATAAATAAATAATAAATATCTCACTACCAAGAATAGACTCCTTTTAGTGTTTTTGAATTGAATGTCCCCATAGACTCTCAAATAATGCTAGCTATAGCAACTGTTTTGTTTACCTGCCAGAACTTGATGGTAAAATCTAAAGACATTACATGTGAATAGTACAAAAAAGCAAAAAGTAAGCAGGTGCTCACCTTGAAGCTTCATCTCTACTGACTAGCATTCATAGTAACAGAGGCTGCTATCCATACTCCTGGCAGAGAAAAGGAATCCTCAACCTCCCCCAGCTGTGAACTCTGGACACTACAGTAACAAGCGGCTGAGTAAGATACACCCACTACTCTAATAGCAGCATGGATATTATGGGAGTAGTCAAATAATTTCAATTGGGTTCAAGGTTCTCTTCACAAAATGGGGCCCATATGTATCACTGCAGTTAGACAGGTCACAGACCACAGACCACTATTCTCTTAAATAGAAATATTTTTAAACTGACCCCTAATGGGGTTTTTTTATATAAATATAGGTTACTGCAACTCTCAACTATCACCAGACAAGCTTATATTTTGCAGTACATGACAAATAACAAAGAGACCATGACTGGTTATTATTCAGAGAATAAGAGTGCAGATCACTGAGCCCTTACTGGGACACCTATATCACACCTTGTCCTCCCAAGGGATCATTATGGAAAAGGGAGAGGAAAGATTGTAGGAAATAAGGTTGTAGATAAATACAAGGAAACCATGTTGTCTGAACACCACACAGGGGTGTTATTCATAGAAACCGATAGCACGTGCTACTACATGCACAAACCCAGCAAAATCTCAAGGCAGACAAAACAGCAGCATGTATGGGGGATGAGGACAAGAAGTGCCAGACATTGCTGAGGATCTATTGGAAATTTATAGCTGCTGGGAAAGGGAGAGTCTGCTTCTCTAAGGGTGTGATGCCTGGCAGCATGACATAACTGCAAGGAACAGGCCCACACCCAAGAGCATTTGGAAACACAAATTGGGCTCCATAGAGTTTTAATAAGAGAAAAATAATCATAGAGGAGATGAAGTTGTGTGGATAGTAGAAACAGGTAGAGATGCGGAAGGTCAAAACGGATTTTATGACACTTTCAAATACTTGATAAAAATACATTTAAGTTAAAATCATTTATAGTATTGAATGAAAGTATCAACACAATTATTATTGCACATTTTTGAGAAAGTAGGAATAAGCCAGTAAATGTCATACAACCATAAGAAAATATTTACTAGTATAATGTGAATTTAGTGTATCTGAACAACTGATAAAATAAAGTAGCATAGATCACATAAAATCATTTATGAGATTATACCTGCTCATTTTTGTCAACTCAGCCCTAATTAAAATAGCTACAAATACAGAAAAATGTTATCATACTTTAAGAACAGAGATCAAGAATTTCAAAAAATTTAAAGCTAAATTCTCAGAAATGAGAAAAAAATGGCATATTTTCTTTGAAGTATTTCCTACACCAGGAAGGTGTAGAACTCGTCCATGGAGACAGCCTTGAAGTCAATGAGATCACTCGAGAAGTATTGCTTCATGAAACTGCTATCTATGTCTAAGAATAATGCTTTGCATGCTGACTAATCTTTTAAGTACCCTGAACTACTTTTAAGTGCTGAATATATTACTAAACTAAATTTTTACATTAGTAAATTCTTTTATATAAAGATTTACTGTACTTTTACTTTTATTCATGTGTGTGTGTGTGTGTGTGTGTGTGTGTGTGTGTGTGTGTGTGTGTGTATCTGCATTTGAGTGTATGGCATGTGTGTGCAGTATCTATGGACACCAGAAGAGGATGTTATGTCTCTTTGAACCGCAGTTATAGCCAGTTGTGAGCCCCCTGACTTGGATGATGGTAACTGAATGTCCCCTGACAGAGTAACAAGTACTCTTCACTATTGAGCCATTTCTTCAGCAACCCAATAGTAAATTCTTTACTAAACATAATTTATTTCCCCAATATATATTTTTATTAAATTTTGGTTCATTTCATACAATTCATCTTAATCACATTTATACACTCTCTCCTATTTGCACCCCTCATAACCCTGCATCAGATTTTGTGCATTTTGTCATATATGTTAAGGCTTATTGAATCAAGTTTGTATCTGCAGATGTCCCTCCATGTGAATTCGTTCACTGGAGCCTGGTCAGCCTCTCTAGCATCATTCCCCTAAAGAGGATCAACTCTCCCTCACCTAACAATGATGAGCTGCCAATAGTTCTAAGGCAAAGGTTGGGGTCTTCTGCCCATTTAGCAAGTTCTATGCTAGGTTTTGTCTGGTTTGAGTTTTCGTGGGTCCTGTGCATACTGATACCATTGCTATAAGTTCATATGAGCATGTTCCCAGAGGCCTGGAACTTCCTTATGTTCATCCTCCACCCCTGGCTCTCACAATCCCACCCCCTCTTCCACAGTGGTCCCTGAGTCATGGGTTGTTGAGGTTTAATATAGGGGTCCTATCCAGGGACACTCTGGCAGCAGTCTCCTATTCTCTATACTTTGGCCAGTTATGGTCTTCTACGTGCATCACACTCTGTTGCATGAGGAAGTTTTTCTGGTGAGAGTTGAGAGATGCATTAGTATTCTCCCCACACCCCATTGCACCATGTTCCAGGAGACTTAGGTGCAGAGGCCTATTGTAGATATGTTACTTAGGGTGGGCATTTCTCAGACACTTATTCCCCTGTGTGTGATCAATTGTAAAACTCTGTAATATTCTCCATTAAAAAAAATGCTTCTCTGGTGAGTGTTAAATGGTATAATTGTCTATAAATATGAATAATTATATTTAGCATACAATAAGAAAATTACATTTGTCTGGGGATATGGCAGAGTTAAGATTTTCTCTAAGATCTATGAACTCTCAACCCAGGTGTATTTGGCTAATTTACAGAAACTCACCAATGAGTTCTAACCCTTTGAAAGGGCTTTAAGTCTAATTAGATAGCTGCGGATCACTCCCTAGGTAAAAGTGCTGCTAGTAAACCTCTAGTTTGCTTTGCCAGTCATGTTGTGGTTAGTGGGATTTAAAGCTGGGATAGGATCATTAACTGATTTTTCCCCCTTAGCAGCTTATATAGTCTTGTCCAGAACTCTGAAAGCTAGTCTTCAGGCAGGAAGCTTCTAGGTCAGTACCAGCTCCATTGTTCTAAATCCTGTGACAAATTATGTCCTGTAGGACTTCAGCAATAGTGTTTATAGTCAAGTTCTTAGAGGTAAACAAAGACAATAGCAAAAACCTGTGTTATTTGAGAAGTCTCTTAAACTGCTCTGAAAAACAATTTGAAGGGGGCTTTCTGTCACTGCATTTATTGTTATGTAGCCTTAGGTATATGCACACACTCATATTCAGATACTGTATGGGTATTTTGTGTAGATTTTGAGCTATTTTTCCTCTGGTTCATCAGGACACTTAAGCTTTATTTCCCTTTCTTGCCTCTCCCTGTCTAGCTTCCCTCTTCCTTCCCTAGGTAAAGTGCCCCCATTCCCCATTTTCCCCTCGATAATACCTCCATTATCCTCCCTCTCTTGAGCTCCTTCTCCCTTACCCTCTTGGTGCCCTTTATATCTTTCCCATCCCTTCTTCCCCATTCCCCCTTGGTAATATCCGTTTGCTAATATTCCCCTCTCTTAGCCTCTTTCCTTCCCTTTTCCTCTGCGTTTCCTTTCCATTTTCTTGACTTCTGCAGTTATGGCAGGATCTATCCTCACATATAAGGATTTTGGTGCTAAGATCCACTAATGAGAGAGATCTTATGTTGCTTGGGGTTTTTTGGAATCTGTGTTAGTTCTCTTACCTAAGACTTTCTATCTAGTTCCATTCATTTACCTACAAATTTCATGATTTTGTCTTTATTTCCCGACGAGTAAAGTATTATGTTAATGGACCACATTTTCATTATCTGTCAGTTGAGCAATATGTAGGTTGTTTCCATTTTCTCAGCTATTGTGAAAAGAGCAGCAACAAAAATGGATGTGCAAGTATCTCTACAGTAGATATATCTGTACAGTATCTATACAGTTCTTTGGATATATCTCAAGGAGTGGTATTACTGGATCATATGGTGCATTCATTTTTATTTTTTAGGTGTTCTCCACACTGCTTTCTATTGTGGTGACAGGAGTTTCCAATCCCACCAACAGTGAATGAGCCTTCCCCTTTCTCCACTTCTTCAACAGCATTTTGTGTCATTTGTTGTCTTGATCTTAGCCAGTCTGATTTGGCTTTTAGCAGTTTTGATTTGCATTCCTAATTACTAAGGACATTGAACATTGTTTACGGTGTTTCTAATCCAGTTTCATTCATTTGAGAACTCAGGCCTTTGGACCATCTATTTATTGGGCCATTTGTTTCATTGCTTCATTGTTTATTTTTTTAATTCTTTGTATATTTTGATGATTATTAATCTTTTGTTGGATAAGTAGCTGGTGAAGATTTTCTTCTATCTATGGTTTTCCTCTTCACTTCCTTGGTTGTTTCTTTTGCTTTACAGAATCTTTTAGTTTAATGTGGTCCACTTTTCAATGGGTGACCTTAATTTCTCACCAATTCCAGCCTGATTTAGAAAGTTCTTTCCTACACCTATCTCTTGTGTAGATATATGTTTTATTAAATTTGAAAATAAATACAGACTACAATTTTATGGCATATTACATACAGATATGTAAATGGTTTAAGATTATTCTCTTTGTTTATGATTAATAAATGACTACTAAATGGAAGAAATCAATGCCATTGTCAATGAACTGAACATGTGTCTCAAAGCTTGTCTACCATTGACATGAGCTTGGTACTACTAACAAATGTTCTGAGAGTGGCCATTGTTGACTTTAATATTTTTCTCATCTGAGTAGCAGTGCTTGTAAGTCACATCAAGAAGAAATAATGCCTGGTGATTTGATTGATACTCTTGTCTTCATTACTTGCTTATAGGAAGTGGGTGTGCTTTGGAAATGAATCGACAAGAGTGCTTGGAACTTTATGTGTCAGGAAAAAAACAATCCAGGAAATCATCCCTGAGCTCCTCTAGTATTTCTAGGAGAAAAACAAAAATGATCTGACAATGGGCATACAGAAAACTCATGGAAAAGTGTTGTATTTTAGACAATGCCTTATCTATTTTTAAAAAATTATTTATTTTTGTATGTGTATGAATGTACTGTCTGTGTGCAGGTTTGTGCACCTGTTTCATGCAATGCCGCGAAGGTCAGAAGAGGGTGTTGGATTCCCCTGGAACTGGAGTTAAAGACAGTTCTCTGCTGCCATGTGGGTGCTGGGAATCGAACCCTGGTCCTCTGCAAGAGCAGTCAGCACTCCCAACTGCTAGGCCATCTCTCCAGCCCCGCCTTATCTATTTTTATGATAGAAAATTTTCCTTTAATTCAGAGAGGAAAACAAAGAAACATAAAGGTAATTATAAAATTCTTATGATTCATGTGATTAGAAGAGTTTGCCACTAAGTTAGAGTAAATAACATATCACCCTTGTTTGTAAAGTTCTTTAGTGAACAATTAAACACATATTAAAATGAAAAATGACTAAACTTTGAATTACATTTGTCTCCTACTTAATCTATGGATTCAGTTTCCAACAGTCAATTCCACCTGAAAATACAGCACTAAAATTTCCATATATAAACAATTCATAATTTGTATGTGTACTTTTCTCAATAGCATGATGAAAACTTGTGTTGACCTAATCCATGACTTTATAAAGTTAAATCGTCCCTTGGTCTGGCATATGAAATCCAAACACCTGCTAATCTTTTTGTAGATTTGTTAGCACCATACGGTTGTTCTATTCAAACAAGCATTATTTTCCTTAACAATGGCCCACAAAATGCAAGATCAATGATGCTAGCCATCTTAATACAACAGAGAGAAGGCACAAAGCATTTTCTTCAAGTGGAGATAAGAACATTCAGGACATTGTGATAGAGATAGACCATATTTACATAAAATTTCTTTATATTATAGCAATATAACTTGTATTTCATCATTCATTACTGTCACTTTCTTATTGATCTTAGGTTACAATTTGAACTTTAGCATGCTGATTTATGCATGAGAAGAACACTGTAGGATTTGGTAGTATTTATTCAAGTTTCATTAGGGAATTTTGGATCACACCCTCATTAGTAACTGGAAATTTCTTTATTCTTGCAATCTAAAACAAAGTAGAAACAAAACACCAAAAAAAGAAGAAAAGAAGGAAAACAATAAAATAAATAAATTCACTTCCTGTCAAGTGGAGGAAACATACATACAAAAACATACAAAAGCATATGTATTTCTATAGTAATCCACAAATATTTGAGCAGATGGGAATAAAATGAGAGAAAATGAAAAAAAACTATTTCCAAGTTATTCTCAAAGCTGATCATCTTTCTTTTAAGATTTTGGGAAAAGAAACAACATAAATTAATCAATGATTAGTTATTAAGGTTTTAAGTTTCACCAAATCCAACAAAGTCCCCAATAGATATGGGGGACTATTTTGGTGCTATTTTTAGTGTTGTATGCTTTTTATGTATTTGAATGTTACCTTTTTATATGCAGATTTCTGAATGAAAAGTAAGAAAACAAGCAAAGCATTGCTGCCACCCCTCTGGAGACAGTGCGTGATTTTTACAGATCAGTTGTCTCATATCTTCCAAACAAGTATTGATCAGCACAGCTGTGCAGCACCAACTCTACCATTGTCCAAATACAATGTGTTTGCAGCAGCAGATTCAGAAATTCCTGGAGAGAACAAGTCCTGGGGAAAAGTTTCTTAGATCAGCACTCTTTTATTCTCAAAATGTTATTTCTTGGTTATCATCTAACTAAGGGCAATTTTTTTTCTTAGATCAGCACACTTTTATTCTCAAAATGTTATTTCTTGGTCATCATCTAACTAAGGGCATAATTTATGTTAAAATGGAGGGAGAGAGGGAGGGAGGGAGGAAGGGAGAGAGAGAGAGAAAATATTCTGAACCCTGAAATTGTGTACCTTATATCAGTGGGATATGAATCAAGGGGGTCCATTATGAACAGAATGGGCTATGCAAGGGTAACAGTTTGGATGAGACTGAGACAATATGGTGTGGGGCTGAAAGACCTGTGTTCGATTCCCACATGGTTGTTATCAGCTGTGCATAATATGGTGTAAGGGGCCTGGAGAAATGCCTCAGTGGATGAAGTGCTGCTAAACAATCTTGGGGATCTGAGTTGAATCCCCAGACCAACATAAAAAGCTAGTGCTGGCAAAAGACAGACAGTAGGTTCCCAGGGCTTGCTGGCCAATAGACCAGCCTAACTGGTGAGTTCCAATTTCTGGACAATGTGAGACAATGTGAGACAATTTCTGACAATGTGAGACAATTTCTCAAAAAGCAAGATAGATGAGGAAATAAACCCAAGATCTATTTCTGTTATGTGAACATACACACACTCATGCATGTGCACCTACATGCCAAGGTGTGCCCAAATGCAAACCCCTACACACACACACACACACACACACACACACACATACACACATACACACACACACACACACACACACACACACACACACACGGCATCAGGTGTGATGAATCTGGGAAAGTCCCAAACAGAATCAGAAACTAGAAAACTTTTTACCAACTGGAGGCCTAATATCTCTTCTGACGAATTATTTCTAAGTCAGAAAGATTATTTTAATTAATTTATATATTTTTTTTATCAAATCTAGACCCATGTCCCCCCCATCCCCCCACCCCACCAGAACTCATGCATTCTGCCAAACATGTTTTCATCTCTTTCTCAGTCTTTCTCAATATTTTCCATGTGGAAGTTGACTGTTTTGAGCAGAAATTCACTGTTTCAGTGAGTTCTTTGATGCAGTCCTTTCTGTTGTGGTTGTTGTTGTTTCCCATATGCATCACTCCCAACTGCTTTGGACAAAAGCTCAAGGGGCCATGCACAATAAATACTTACAACTAAATAATTGGCACTAGCATCCACAGATGAGGGATACCATTCATCGTTTGTTTTTCTGGGACTGTGTTACTTCACTCAGGATGATGTCCTCTAGCTCCAGCCATTTTTCTGCAAAGCTCACGATGTCATCTTTATTTACAGCTGCATAGAACTCCATTGTGTAGATGTACCGCATTTTCTCTATCCACTCATCAGTTGAGGGGCATTTGGGTTGGTTCCAGCTTCTTGCTATTGTGAAAAGAGCTGAAATAAACATGGCTGTGCATGTGTCTCTTTGGTGAGGTGAGTCTTGAGGGTACATGCCCAGGAGTCGTATGGCTGGGTCGGGTGGCAAATTCATTCCAAGTCTTCCAAGGGTTCTCCACATTGCTTTCCATAGTGGCTGTACGAGTTTACATTCCCACCAGCAGTGGATGAGTGTTTCCCTTTCCCCACAACCTCTCCAGCACTAGGTATCATTTGTTTTCTTGATCCTAGCCAGTCCTTTGGAGTAAGATGATATCTTAAAGTGGTTTTGATTTGCATTTCCTTAATGATTAGTGATGTTGAACACTTCTTAAGATGTTCCTCAGCCATCTCTAATTCCTCACTTGTGAAGTCTCTGTTCAGCTCTTTGCTCCATCTATTGAGTGGGTCATTTGTTTTCTTTCTTCTTTGATTTTTGAGTAGTTTATATATTCTGGAAAGCAATACTTTGTCAGATGTTTCTGTGGTGAAGGTTTCTTCCCATTCTGGGGGATTTCTCTTCACTTCCTTGATTGTTTCTTCTGGATGTACACAAGCTTTTGAGTTTAATGAGGTCCCATTTGTCAATTGTTGACCTTAATTCTTGCACAGCTGCTGTCTGATTTAGGAAGCCTTTTCCTACGCCTATGTCTTGTAGTCTGCTGCCAACTTTTTCTTCTATCACCTTCAGAATTTGGGGTTTCAAGTTGAGGTCTTTGATCCAACTGGAGTTGACTTTTGTACAGGGCAAGAGGTAGGGGCTTAATTTCATTCTTCTACAAGTGGAGATCCAGTTTTCCCAACACCACTTGCTGAAGATGCTGTCTTTTCTCCATTGTGTCTTCTTGGTCCCCTTGTCAAATATGAAATAGCTGAAATTGTATGTGCTCAGGTTTGGATCTTTGGTTTTGTTCAACAGGTCTGCTTTTGTGCCAGTACCAGCTTGTTTCTATGACTATAGCCCAGTAGTGTAGTTTGAAGTCTGGTATAGAGATCCCCCCTGTGTAGCTTTTTTCCCTCAGGGTTGTTTTGGCTATTCGGGGTCTTTTGTTATTCCAAATGAATTTAAGGACTTTTTTTTTCGAAGCCTGTGAAGAAACTCTTGGGGATTTTGATTGGGAGTGCATTAAATCTGTACAAGAGTTTTGGTAAATGGACATTTTTACAATGTTAATTTTCCCAATCCATGAGCATGGGAGGTTTTTCCATCTTCTGATGTCTTCTTCAATTTCTTTCTTTAAAGGTTTAAATTTTTTGTTGTAGAGATCTTTGGTGTCTTTGGTTAGGTTTGTGCCTAGGTATTTTATTGTTTTTGAGGCAATTGTGAGTGGGAAGGTCTCTTTGAATTCTTTCCCCAGTTGCTTGTTCTTGGTGTAAAGAAAGGCCATTGAATTTTTTAGGTTAATTTTGTATCCTGCCACTTTGCTGAAGCTGTTAATCATTTCTATGAGTTTTCTGGTGGAGGTTTTAGCATCACTTAAGTAAACAATCATATCATCAGCAAATAGGGATAGCTTGACTTCCTCTTTTCCAATTAGTACTCCTTTAATTTCCTTTCCTTGTGTTATTGCTCTAGCAAGTGTTGCAAGCACTATATTGAAGAGGAGTGGTGTCAGGGGTCAGCCTTGCCAAGTTCCTACCTTTAAAGGGAATGTTTCTGTCTTTTCCTCATTTAGGATGATATTGGCTGTGGGTTTCCTGTATATGGCTTTAATTACATTGAGGAATGATCCCTCCAATCCAATTCCTTCTAGGACTTTAAGCATGAAAGGATGCTGGATTTTGTCAAAGGCTTTTTCAGCATCAGTTGAGATGATGGTGCAGTTTTTGTCTTTCATTCCTTTTATGTGTTTGATGATGTTTATTAATTTTCATATGGTGAACCATCCCTGCATCTCTGGTATGAATCCAACTTGGTCATGATGGATGATCTTGATGTGGGTCTGTATGTGATTTGCCAGCATCCTGTTTAGAATTTTGGCATCTGTGTTCATGAGGGAGATGGGTCTATAATTCTCCTTTTTAGTTGTATCTTTGCCTAGCTTTGGTATTAGAGTGATGCTGGCTTTGTAGGAGTAAATTGGGAGAATTCCCTCCGATTGTCTCCTTCTAAACAGTTTCAGTAATAATGGTTGTAGGTCTTTTTGAATTTTTTTATAGAATTCTGCCATGAAACCATCTGGACCTGGGCATTTTTTGGTTGGGAGTTTTCTTACTACATCTTCAATTTCATCATGTATTATTCATCTGTTTAAGCTGCCAATCTCTTCTTGGTTGAGCTTTGGTGATTCTCAGGGTTTCAGATATTCATCCATTTCTTCTAGGTTTTCAAAGTTGGTAGAGTATAGGTTTTTGAAGTATTCCCGTATGATTTTCTGGATCTTTTCCTTGACTGTTGTGATAGTTCCCTTTTCATCATGGATTGTGTTGATTTGGAGTTGTTCCTTCTTTCTTTTGGTTAACTGGGGTAGAGGTCTGTCTATCTTGTTTATTCTTTCAAAGAACCAACTTCTGGATTCATTGATTTTTTGTATTGTTTTCTTTATTTCTATTTCATTGATTTTTGCTCTGATTTTTGTTATTTCTTCTTGTCTGTTGTGTTTAGGGTTCATCTGTTGTTGCCTCTCGAGTGCTTTTAGCTGTAGTGTTAGATCATTCACTTGTGCTCTTTCTGTTTTTCTAATGTAGGCACCCAGGGCTATAAACTTCCCTCTTAGGACTGCTTTTAATGTATCCCATAGGTTTTGTTGTGTTGTATTGTCATTATTTCTTTCTTTATCTCTTCCTTGACCCATTCATTATTCAAGAGTGTGTTGTTTAGTCTCCATGTGTTCTTGTAGTCAGTAGGGCTTATCCTGGTGTTGATGTTGAGCTTTATTGCACAGTGGTCTGATAGAATGCATGAAATTTTTTCAATCTTTTTGTATTTGTGGAGGTTTCTTCTGTGTCCCAGTATGTGGTCGATTTTGGAGAATTTTCCATGGGGTGTTGAGTAGAAAGTGTATTATCTGGTATTAGGGTGGAATATTCGGTAGAATTCTATGAGGTCCATTTGGTGTATTATATCGTTCAGTTCAGATGTCTCTCTGTTTATTCTTTGTCCCGTTGACCTATACAAAGGACTCAGTGGGGTATTGAGTGTACTGGGGTTAGTGTGTGACTTGTGATCCTGGAGAATTGTCTTTATAAAGTTTGGTGCACCAGAATTTGGGGCATATATATTCATAATTGTGAAATCTTCTTGGTGAATTGTTCCTCTGATAAAAATGTAATGGCTTTTTTAATGGTTCTTTGTCTCTTCTGATTTCTTTTACTTTGAAGTCTATTTTTTCTGATATTAAAATAGCAACACCTGCTTTCTTTTTGGTACCATTTACTTGGAATATTTTTTTCCATCCTTTCACTTTAAGGTGGTGCCTGTCCTTGAAGGTAAGATGAGTTTCTTGTAGATAGCATATTGATGGATTCTCTTTCCTAATCCAATCTCCCAGTCTATGTCTTTGGATTGGGGAATTTAGTCCATTAATATTTAAGGTTATGACTGATAGGATTGTGCTGCTTCCTTTTGCCTTATTATCCATTTGAGGTTTGGGTTTAGGTTTCTACTTCTGCAGTTATGCTTTTATTGATTTCTCTTTCTAGGTGCCTGGGGATGGTTGTTTCTTTCTTCTGTTCTTTGAATTGGTTCAAGTATTCTCTGAAGGGTTGATTTTCCGGACATGTATTCTTTCAAGTTGTTTATGTCATGGAAGGTTTTTCTCTCTCCTTCAACTATAGTTGACATTTTTGCTGGGTATGGTAACCTGGGTTGGCATCTATTGTCCTTTAACACTGGGAATGCTTTGCACCATGGTTCTTCTTCCTTCCATAGTTTGCATTGAGAACTCAGTTTTAATTCTGATAGGTTTCCCCTTATAGGTCACTTGTTGTTTTTCTCTTGTGGCTTTAAGGATTTTGTCTGTGTTTTGGGTGTCTAGCATTTTAACTATGATGTGGCGTGGAGAATTTCTTTTCTGACCTTGTCTGTTTGGAGTTCTATGTGCTTCTTGTATTTGTATTGGTTTGCATTTTTTTAGTTTGGGGAAGTTTTCATCTATTATTCTGTTGAAGATCTGATCAATACCATTCTCTTGGGATTCTTCTCCTTCCTCTATTCCTATGATGTGGAGGTTTGATCTTTTCATAGTGTCCTACAGTTCCTGGTTGTTCCACTTTTTTGTATTTTTTTAATTTTTCATAATCTTTCCTTGAGGTTTTTAGTTGTTCTGTGTTATCTTCCAGGTCTGATATTCTTTGTTCTGTTTCCTCCATTCTGCTTCTGAGGCTTTTTCCTTTCCTCTTGATTGGATGAGTGTTTGATTTCCGTTTTCATTTCCTCTTCTGGTTTCTTTAGTATTTCTACTTCTTTTTGGAGCTTCTCAATCTCTTCCTGTAGCTCTTTGCTTCACTGGTTGGTTTCCTTATGTTTTTCAGCATGGGATCTTTTCAGTGTTTCTACTTCCTTCGGGAGTTTGTCATTCTCTCTCTCTAGGTCCTTCATGAGTTCTTCATTCTCTTTTCTTAGTTCTTTGATTTGCTCTTTATAATCTTGTAGTTCTTTAAATATGTTCCCATTTGTGTTTCTGATATCTGTGTCCTGGGGCATCCCCAGAGGGATTCCACTGTAGGAATCTTCCATAGGGTTGGTAGAGCTTGGTGCGGGATTATCCTGCCCCTTTCCCATATTGTCTCTTCTTCGTGTTCTTGGCATATGGGCTTCTCCTTGCCTGTATTCCAATATGAGTCCTAAATGCCTCTTCACTGTGTTGAAGGCTTGCTTTGCTTGCCTTCTTCAAATACCTTCGTAACCCCAGTTGGGGGGGAGTGGCTCTTTAGCCTGCACCCCGGTACCTGAGCTTCAGCTGGTCTCAGGAGATTTCAGATCCTTAAGTCAGAAAGTTTTTAAAATGAGGATGCTGGTGACGAATATCTTTTGTTCAAATAAGTTTTCTGTCTCATGTAAATTAGTAGTTCAAAGGAGCTACTGGGAAAAGGGACAAAGCATGAACACAATTTTTGTGTTATAGTGTGTGGCACATTGGATATGTACAGTAGGTAAGAAAGCAGGTGCTATATTACAGAATCTCAAACTTGCTTCTTCCTTCGGCTGCATTCTATGTTCAGAAGTGTAAGACAAATGTTCCCTTCTGAAGAGCATCTCCTATAGTTATGGATAGCTAAAAGTATAGCATGTTTCAAATATTCACCTTCAACTTTCAATATATTTACATTTCCCTGTTACATGCACCTGTTTCTATGCCCAGATATAATGTAGTACATTTTTAAAAACCTTACTTTCTGAGCAATTGGGCTAGAAATTCTTCCCTAAACCTTGCTATTCATAGCTTGGTTCAAATCAGCAACCCTGGTGTAGGTTGAGTGCCCAGTGCAATGAATATGGCTGATATGCACCTTAAGGTTCACAATCAATGTTTTTTTTTTTTTTTTGGTCTTTTCGAGACAGGGTCTCCCTGTAGCCCCAGCTGTCCTGGAACTCACATTGTAGACCAGGCTGGCCTTGAACTCACAAAGATCCAACTGCCTCTGCCTCCCAAGTGCTAGGATTAAAGGCGTGTGCCACCACACCCGGCACAATCAATGTTTTATGTTCAAAATATGCATACTAGTTTGCTTAAGTTCCTCAGCAGTGAGGAGTATTTCATAAGGAAGTTCATTGACCAAGGAAGAGCCAAAGGTTTCAGATTTCATTCTTGGGTTCATCATTTACCTAATGTGAAATCTTCCAAGATGCTTCTCCCTGCATTAGTAAGAAACAAGTGAAATCTAATGTGTAGGTCCACTACTCTCCAGTTCTCATAGGAAATCAATTTTAAGGATGAAGAAATATCAACACAATATGCTTAAAAAAAAAAACCAACAGTAGAGCTGGCTCTGGTTGAAATGCCTGTGAGTCTAGGCTTAAGTGTTTTTGTCCTCAGTACTAACTCAGCCTGCCTAGCAACAAACCTTTGGAACTCTTGTGACAATATAGATTCATGGTCACACATTCATAATGACAAAATTCATTCATAACATTCACCCAAGCTCTTTTCCTCCAATGACAAAAAGAAACTGAAGGTCATGTAACAATGACTTTCTTCTTCGTGAACTATCAGAGAGATAGCAGTTTTATTTATTTTTTAAAAATTTTATTTATTTTTGTGTGTGTATGAATGTACTCTCTGCATGTAGGTTTGTGCACCCGTGTCATGCAATGCTGCAGAGGTCAGAAGAGTGTCTCCGATTCCCCTGGAACTGGAGTTCTCCTGGAATTGGTGTTTCAGACTGTTCTCAACCGCCATGTAGGTGCTGGGGATCAAACCCGGGTCCTCTGCAAGAGCAGTCCGTGCCCTTAATTGCTAGGCCATCTCTCCAGCCCCATCATTTTTAAAGCATTATAGATTCAACATATGTACATGCATTTATTCACGTGCATTAAATAGTTGGCAGCTTATCAAGTGTTCTCTTCAATATCTAATGGGTTGGTGAAAAAAACTAGTTTATAGAAAAGAACTGTAGAAATACTGTGGTGGCCTTTGTGTCCATCTGGGTCTCATTTCTTCCCTGGGAATCCTTGAGATTCTGTCTCATTAACTCTTTCTACTACAAGCTTTCCTAGAGTCACACTAAGTTTCTTTCATTGTGTAGGCTTCACACCTTTCTCTGGATGGTTATCAAGGAAAATATGAATGTGTGTTTGACCAGGGTTTTCCAGTAGGAAAAATGTGGTCTCATCAGATCATGTGCACTAAAATTTCTCCTGGGAGGTGTGAATGGCATCTTTCTGCCCATCCCTCCATCTTTATGACAAACCCAGGTCAAATTCTTCCAAACTACACTATGGAATTTGGCCTAACAGAGTAATGGATGAGATGGGTACTTACAGAAATGTGGGCATTCCCCCAACAAGGCCACACTGTAAAGTCTCCATTGGGACATGGACCCAGACTTTCCAGCAGTCATAGAACATAGTAAGGGAGTAAGCCTCATCTTCCTCCACTTAGATTATTAGCATGTGTAACTTGGGCCAATGGTTTGTTGGCGGGCATGACTGGCACTCTCTGTACCTCCTTCCTCATAGAGCATCAACAATTATGTTTGTGGTGATTCTATTCAAGCAGGTGCAACCAAGCTTGAGAAGTCATCTGGTGTCCACCATCTGTTTCAGGGGGACTGGTCTATTCTACACTCCACCCCTCCCTCCACTTCTTACATTCTTTCTGTCATACTCTTCCTCAAGAATCCCTCAGCCTTGGAGGGGGTGACATACATGTAGGAAGACTTTTCTCACTGTGGTGACCTACTGAACCCTTGGGCCTTTATGTCTTCTATTCCTAAGATGTGGCTTTTGGCCCATCTTGATGCTATTCTTCGTCCTATAAAAACACAAATACGAAGAAGCAGGAACATCTAAATGATAACTGACTTTTATAATAAATATCGGTGTAAATAAAAATGCTTGGAAGGTATCTTAGCATATGCATTATGCCCATCTAACAAAACAACTGCAGTGGCTTCCTCACTGGGACCTAACTTCCCCTGACATCGAGGGTTACCTTGGTTTGAAGTACACGATGTGTGTGTTCCACCCCAAAGAGTTCCACCATTTTCAGGTCTCCAGGACCACCGGGCCAATAGCTCATGTGTGGAAACCCACCCCTGGTACTGGAATTTTCATTTAGCAGTTGTACAGTTTTGAGGAGCCTCGATTTCTATTTTTATAAGATGTTTGTTTATTCTTTGGTGTCTATAGACTTTTCCTGAAAATCCTGGTGGGTGTCGCTTGTGCCTTACCCCACAGTAAAGCTTCTAAGGACTTCACAGCTATAACTGGCCCTTGTACACTTTGGGAATTTATTTTTCCATCCTTGTTTCTTCAAGTGTACTTGATATCTCTCAAATGGGTTCTGCATCTGCAAAATACTCAGAAGTGAACACCATACACTACATCAAAAATAAACAAGGTCTAACACTGCAATGAAAGATTTTATCCATTTGTATCAATTGTTTTCTCAGTGGATCCGTGTTGAGTACAACAGAATGGTTAAGAGGCATTCATTTAGTTAGCTCTTTATAATATTAAGTCATTTTCTTGGAGCCATTTTGTATCCTGGGGTTTTTATATGGAGTCTTCCTGCATGTCTTTACCCATGATAACCTCATTGGGTCTTTACCCATGATAACCTCATTGGCCACTGCCTGGCCCTGTACACTGGGAAAGAGATATAGGGCCTCTCTTGATCCTGCTGCATCCCTGGGTCAGGCAAGCACTGGGTCTGATTTCTGGCTGTAGCCACACCTGTTGTCTCTCCACTGACCACACATGGCTTCTAGGGGAGGCCCTGACTGGGCAAACTGTCTCCACTCCTAGAATAACTTTTCACAGGAGAGAAATGTAGCCTGCTTAATCTGCAGGGATCATTATCCACTTCTAGAACAGTTTTTATCTTCTGTATGACTTTTGTGAAGTGTTCCTCAGTTTTTTAAAGCCTTTAAGAAGTTCTTTAGCAAAGAATTTGGCTTTTTGTCAATTTTTTTTCTTTAGGAACTTCTGCTTGACACAAATCTTGCCACATTTGCCTTCAAGTAACCCAAATAGACATCTTTCTCTGTTTTATTATTTTATATCTCTTTTAGGTTGTTCTGTTCTTTTACAGACATATTTTACATCCTTGTCTAAGTCACTTAGATCTGTCAAAGCTTCTCCTATTTTATAAATATCCTGCCCCACTAAGGGACTCCCCACAGTCCCTAAAGCTCAATACCAATCTTGAGGTCTTTGTTCAATCAAGTTCTTCCTTAAATATCTGGTGAACACAGTCCTATCTGGTCCAGTGTACTGGGTACCATATATTAATTTCCTCATACCTAATTCTCTCCCAGTGTACTGGGCACCATATATTGATTTACTCATACATAATTCTGTCAGTAGTCCCTGACCCTCCTCTTCTTTCCTCCAACACCTGATATCCATGGGAGCCTCTAATGGTAATAACCAAGTATTTTTAATGATTCGTAGAAGCCAGCCCATCAGGGACTGATTCCCCTTGTACTACCTCAGGTTATGTAACCTATGTCTCAAGGAGGGATAGGAAGTTTTATTACTCAGGGTTTCTGCTCCAGAAGAACTTAAATTAATTCCATCTTCCCTCCTGTCTCATAGCCTCACAAGCCAGGTGGTAAGGACAGCCGTCGTTGCTTGTTTGAAAGTCCTCCCTAATACCAACAGCTGCAGTGCCCAGTATTCTCTGGTTGTTTCTCACACTGGACCATTGTTAAAGCCTCCACTAATACGCTGAAACATATATATATATTTTTTACTTTCTTTGCATTAAAGTTTGACCCAAGAGGCATCTTGTGCCTTTTCTAGGTCACTTCCTTCCTCATTACTATCTGCTTTCTCCCATGGGATTCAGGTTCTGGGATCACAGGAGGAGCCTTGTATTGTCAATATAATCTGGGATCACTTTTCCTTCTGGCCCTCTATCCCTAAAAGATGCCAGGCTAACGTCTCTATCTCTTTCTCTCTTTTATGTAATTTACTGGCAAGGTCGAAGATCAATATTGAAGAGGCTAGCCTCCTACTTCTTCCTTGCTCCAATTCTTCTCTTACACCTTCAGTTTCCCTCTGAACCACCACATCAGCCTGGGACAGATTTCTTATTACCCATAACAGTGGCCCAGATGCCTTCACAACTGCTTATTGATACTTATATCTCTAGTACATGCCTCCCAGGTCTTGCAAAGTTTACCCTAAACATTCTGCTGTTCTCAAAGCATCTCTGTACACCACCTGTCAACCCAGTATGCCACCCCATACCAACTACAAGTGGATTACTCTCCTGAGATATCTCCCAGCAACATCATCTGCCCAGTGGCTTCACCTTATTTATATGTCTTAAAATTCACTGTGCAATCCATGCCACGGTCATTACCCCCACCAGTCTGTAGGGACAGCCCACTATGTCAAAATTGTCTTTTCCCACTCTCTCCCCTCACCCTGCTTCCCATTGTTTGCTGGTCTCTTCCCCAATATCAGAGAAAACACCATTGCTCTTCCCAAATTCTTTCTTGGTTTTATCTGATCCTGTTGGACTACACCAGTTGTGCTCCTGGGAAGCATGAGTGACATCCAGCTCCATCTTCCCTCCATACTTACCACAAGATGATGTCTAATTCCTCCAAACAACAGTTTAGATAATCAGTAATTTTATTGTTTACTAACAGAGCAATGGATTTGTAGGTTACTTATAGAAATGTGGGCACCCTTCCCTCATGGCAGCACAGGAAAGTCTCCATGAAGGCATGGACCCCGACTTTCCAGCCACTGTACAAAACTGCAAGAGAGCAAACCTCTCCCTGGCTTCCTCCATTTATATTATTATTCCATCCCCCATGTGCAACTCGGGCCAACTGGTTCATTGGGAAACATAATTGACACTGGCCAACACTTCTTTCTTGTGGAGGGTCAACAGTCAAGTTTTTTTAAATCTTTTTTTTTTTATTTTATTTATTTTATGTGTATGAATGTACTGTCTGCATGTAGGTTTGTGCACCCGTGTCGTGCAATGCCAAGTTTTTGATGGTTTTCTACAAGCGAGTACAACAAGATTGGGAACAAGGCATCTGATGTCTGTTTTTCAGAGGTCAGGTCTATGCTATGTCATGGGACTCTTCACAGAGCTAAAAACAAAAAAAGGAGCATAAATCCATAGGACTCACAGTGACAGGAGCAGTCAGGCCCATAAATCTAGAACTTGAAAATTGGGGATGGCAAGATGGATCAGTAGGTCAGGGTTCTTACCACCAAACCTGACTGCCTAAGTTTTGTTAATTCCTAGAATGGAGTTAGAGAACTGATTGATGCAAGTTGTTCTCTGACAACTATATGCACAGGAAGGCATGTGCACACTTCCTAAACCCACTACTAAATAAATTACAGAAGAAAACGAGATTTCAGCAAACAAGATAAAATAGTTGTTAAAATAGTTGTATTTTTAGGAAGTATTCAAAAATAGTTCATAAAAAATACAAATTCCTTTCTCACTGCTGGAGTGTCCCAGCCAAGTCTGACAAATTTACCTCTCACTACTCATCAAAGAAGCTTCTTTCCACAGCATACAGAGACTATTATGAAGTTTCACAGTGGGTCAAATGCCTGGCCCTGAGTGACGCATCTACAATGCAGAGTGCTTCCCCTGATAGGACATCTGTAGCATGCATCTGCCACCCAAATCTCTGATACAATTACTAAAGAGGTAGTGAAAGACAGTAAGAGCCAACAGTAGTAGATGACCACAAGGAAACAGCATTAGAAATGAGGAAGTGGGTAAGAAACACCAACTTTAGCTGAGGAACTATGGGCAGCTATTGACTGTTGGGAGAGGGAGAGTCAGTTTTCTTTAAGGATGAGATGCTACACAAGTTAACCAGGTGGGAGACATTAAGGAGGGTGAAGATAAGGGAGGGGTCTAAAGATAATCAAAATTTATTGCATAAAATTTACAAAAAATGAAGGTACAAATTCCAAGTTTCCTTATAAAGATTCAGAATATTCTACATATTCATAGCATAACAGTGGAGTTAAAATTATGATATATCCTAGATTAACTAATATTCACAAACTAAAAATCATATATTTAAGGCCAATTATTGATATCAAAATGCTTATAAGATAGTATGAACTAAAACATCTGCTAATATATACCATAAACTAATTTAAAAGCTAACCTAATTTTTGTGTCTATCACAAAACAATTATGAAATTTTATTTTTATTTCTTTATTTTTTATTTTTTAAATTTTATTTATTTATTTATTTTTATGTGTATGAGTGTACTGTCTGCATGTAGGTTGGTGCACCCGTGTCATGCAATGCCACGGAGGTCAGAAGAGGGTGTTAGATTCCCCTGGAACTGGAGTTAAAGATGGTTCTTAGCGGCCATGTAGGTGCTGGGAATTGAAACCGGGTCCTCTGCAAGAGCAGTCCAGTCGGTACTCTTACTGCTGAGCCACCTCTCCATCTCTCCAGCCCCACAATTATGAAATTTTAAAAATCACATTTTCACATTGGAAAACAACAGATTGTGGGTAATCTATATAAATACAGTTTATTTGTTTTTTATTTTTATTATTTTTTATGTGTATGAATGTACTGTCTGCATGTAGGTCGGTGCACCCATGTAATCCAATGCCACGGAGGTCAGAATTGGGTGTCGGATTCCCTTGGAACTGGAGATAAAGATGGTTCTTAGCGGCCATGTAGGTGCCATGGAATCAAACCCGGGTCCTCTGCAAGAGTAGTCCAGTCGGTACTCTTAACCACTAAGCCATCTCTCCATCTCTCCAGCCCCACAATTATGAAATTTTAAAAATCACATTTTCACATTGGAAAACAACAGATTGTGGGTAATCTATATAAATGCAGTTTATTTGTTTTTTATTTTTATTATTATTTTTTATGTGTCTGAATGTACTGTCTGCATGTAGGTCCATGCACCCATGTAATCCAATGCCATGGAGGTCAAAATTGGGTGTCAGATTCCCTTGGAACTGTAGTCAAAGACAATTCTTAGCCACCATGTGGGTGCTAGGAATCGAACCCGGGTCCTCTGCAAGAGCAGTTGGTGCTCTTAACCTCTGAGCCATCTCTCCAGCCCCTAAATGCTGTTTTAATCAGTTTGGTTTACAGGAAAATATTTAGAGGAATTGTTCTGGATTGATTCCATGTCCCTCAGAATAGAAATATGTAATCAGTTTGGTTTACAGGAAAATATTTAGAGGAATTGTTCTGGATTGGATTCCATGTCCCTCAGAATAGAAATATGTAATTTATGGTGGTACTTTGAAATAAATGTCAAAACACTTCTTCTGATTTTATATGTCTTTTCCCAGCTATTCAGTCACTTCTTAGTCACCACCAAGCTTCTATCCTTTGTGAAGCTCTGTGTGCATCTCCACTATGATGTCACATAACATGATACATATATGTGCACAATTTTCAAACAGTTGTTAACCACCAGGTGGTTGCTGGGAATAGAACATGGGTCCTCTGGAAGAGCAGACAGTGTTCCTACCCACTGAGCCAGCTGTCTATCCCCTTAAATTTTTTATTGTTTGAAAACTTCATATATGAATACAATGTTTTGATCAAATTCACTTCTATTCACACCCTCTATTTACAGCCCTATCCCTGCACCACCTTTCCCCCAAATTTTATGTGTTCATTTTTTGAAAAATCACAGAGTCTACTGACTGCTGCCTACATGTGCATAGGTGAAGGGCGGTCTACTGGAGCATGCTCTCCCACTCACAGGAGCTGTCCATTGCCAAGAGCGCCTCAGCTAGGTTGGGACTTTATGAGCCACTAACCCATCTCAACTAGTATTTTGGCTGCTTAATATTATGCATGAAGTCTCAGCCTCTGTGAGTATCTGTATGCAAAATTGTTGTCCTATGTGGCGAATACTGTCCATAGTACAATTCATATGTTTAATCTCAATGAGCCTTTTCTTCTGCATTTTTAGCCCTTCATTCACCCTATAACCGAGATGCACATTCGCTCATACTTAAAATTTACTTTGTAACCTCTCTATAAATTTTTTCTACATTTTTCTGTGCTTACTTATTCTTTTTTCTTAATTTTCACTATTAACAATAAAAATACAAGCACTGTCTTGCTTAATATGTTTCCTACAAGAAATATTTTCCAAGCATATATAAATCCTAGTATTTTATTTGGTGTGAATACTATCTTAATGATCTATTGTCTAAACTTAACCATGAGATTTAACCCTCAAGAAACTGCTAAAGAAAGCAGTTAAATCACTGAGAGGGAGAGAGAAGCCAGGAGATAGGTCTATTAGGTAAGTAAAACTGTGTAAGTGGAAGCAAATAGGACCATGCGAGAGCTAGAGCGAGAGCGAGAGAGTGAGAGAGCGAGAGTGAGAGATGCTTGAGTAGGCTAAGAAAGATATAGACTCAATGAAGAAAAAATGATTAACAATATAAAAGAAGGCTAGAGGTTTCAACTTCTAATTCATAGTTGGAAAAGTGGAAAGTGAAAATCAGACCTTTCATAAATCTGAGGTCACAGGGCCAACTAAGCAGCTTGAAGTCCAAGCCACAATAGAATGGCCATCCTCCTTGGAGAAAGGATGGGGCACAGCAGAATAGCTTACATGGAGCAAACATGAGAAGGTCGTGGAGCCATGAAGACTGCTGTATAAAGCATCCGTGAAGTACAGGTGATCATGAGAAAAACAGCCCTATCAAGGCCCTGGCCCAAGCAGCATTCACCGTTGAAGGCTTATACTTAGGAATCCCTCCTCTGGACCCCCGAGAGATTTATGCAAGTAAGGCTGGGAAAAAGACCCCATCGTTCCAGCTGTGTTAAAGGTTTAGAAATTTCTCCTTTCACTGGGATTATTCTCTATAAATATTTATTTCCACCTTTTAAAAAAAAGGGGAAAGCAAATATTAGCCTTGAAATCAGGTGAAGTTTATATCCTTGTCTTGTAGAGACTGGATGGAGTAATGAAAGTCTGTGAACTTGGGAAGGGTTCAAAGGGGACAGACAATACTAAGGCCAGGATCTTTCCATGGATATTTGTAACCACCTCCTTCTACTCCCTAGGGTTCAGGAAGCAACTTGTCTATTTAAAAGAGACAGAAACGATGAGGAAAAGCTTCAGTCTAAGACTTGGGCATAAAGAGCCAATCAAAGAATAAGGCAGCCCAGAGTCTACTACATGTCATCCAGTGCTCACCTGGGAGCCCCTGAGTAACATGCAGCAGTGTTCCACAGATGGTAGGGTTACAAGAAGAGAAGGCAGATCTTTCTATGCTTCAGACGTCAGAAGGTGGCAGAAACCTTCCAGAAGAACACAAGCATTGGGAAAGCAGTCTATCTCTAGGCCTTACCCATGCCAAGTCATCCTCACAGTAATTTGAAGCCAGCTCACTACTAAATGAGTCTTAAGTTCATGCTCAGAGCAACTTTTATGGAATATGTACTTATCAACATATCCCCAAGGATTCTATTGATCAATTTCTCATTAAATGAGGACCTCTCTGGTCACATTATTGGCTCAAATATGAACTAAGTATATAATGTCTACTCTCTTTCTACCTGTGTCAGTTGCTTTCATCATTGCTGTGACAAAATATCTGGCAAAAAAGCAACTTAAGGAAGGAAGGGTTTATCCTCCTCAGTATTCCAGGGTACCCTCTTTCGTGGCAGAAAAATAGTGCAGTGGAAAAATGAGACAGGCTCATCTGATTGTGTTGTCCGGAAGCAGAGTGATGGATATCAGTGTATCAATGCATTTACCCTTTATGCTGTCTAGAACCTCAACTGATGCAATAGTGCCATCCCATCAGAGTTGGGTCTTCCCTCCTTAGTTAAATGCCTGTGCAACCACCCTCCAAATATGAATGAGGGTGAGTCTAGGAAGGTAACATTAAATCCAGCCATGTTGGCAATAAAGATTAACCATCCCTTATCTCAAGTCTGATTAGCTGAGTTTGAACCCTGAGACCCTCATGGTAGGAAAAAACCAGCTCCTACAGTCTTTCCACTGCCCTCCAGATTTGTACCATGACATGTATACTCTACTCCCACAAATAAATAGATTAATGTAAGGAAAACAAGAATAGCAATCTGGAAGCTGAAACAGGAGGCTCTCTGTGAGACTGAAGCTAGCCTTGTTCTCAGAGTCAGTTATAGGACTCAGAGTATAGGCCAGGGGTACAGGGAGATCCTGTTTCAAAAATCAAAACACAAAAAGAATACCATGTTGATAAATGTTTCATGGTTTGTATACATGCAGCCATAAAAGCAAGCACAGAGAGGTTGCCAAGGTCCACCTGTAATCGCATTGATTCTGGTTAAAGGAAAAGATTGGTCCACCTGCCAATAGATGCTGGGAATTCTAAACTTCATTTCTAAAACCTAGAAACGGAGGAGACCCCAAGTGTGGGATGACTCTTCCTTGTTTCCAAAGGGAATGAAAAAGTCTGAAGTAGAGAACAGTTGTCCAACATTTAGAGTTGGACTCCTGTCTAAAAGCAGAGTTGCAGTCGATGCATCAAATCAAGAAAGCTGATAAACTTCTGAGAATTAAAGTTATCTGTTTTTTCTTTCAACAGAAGGAAAGTGGAATCCTACATTTTTCTTCATATTTAACCATCTCCTCCTTATTAGTAGGTGTGTGTATTTCACAGTGAACCAAAAGGACTGACTACAAGAATGCATGAAGAAATGTCAAGCCAATGTCTGGATGTGAGGGGAAAGGAAGGGAGAAAGAGGCTTAAGTGTTCACCTCTGGTGAAGAAGCAATTCACTCTTCAGCAGACCTGGCTTCCATCAAGGTTTAAGAGCCAGTTCACTGGCCGGGCATGGTGGCGCATGCCTTTAATTCTAGCACTTGGGAGGCAGATGCAGGCAGATCTTTGTGAGTTCAAGGCCAGCCTGGTATACAGAGTGAGTTCCAGGACAGCTGGGGCTACAGGGGAGACCCTGTCTTGAAATGAAAACAACAACAACAAAAAACTAGTATAAAGCTGGGGAAATGGGCCAAAAGCCCCCACCTTAGCCAAGGCAACTCAGCCAACCATTGGCAGCAGCTGATCACTGCTGGGGGAGAGTTGGCATTCTTTAGCAGAGCGATGCTAGATAGGCTGACAAGGTTCCAGTGCTGAGCTCACACTGAGGGGCTTCTGGGTATACAAACTTGGCTCAATAGGCTTTGACATGTATGATAGAATGCATAAAATCCAGTGGCAGGTACATTTAGGACAGGTGGATAAAGATGATTAAGACACATTGTATTAAATGCCCAAAAATTCAATAAAAATATATATTGAAAAGAAGGCAATCTGATAGCATACATACAGGCAGAGCAGTTCAGTCTGCATTTCAAATGTCAGCTCAGCATTTTGGGATGTGCAGCTTCTAGGATGCTTTCCAGAACTATGGACTTCACACTTAGAGCTACAATTTAGGTCTCCTTTTGCTTCGCTCAGGACTGGCATTCAGCACCTCTTTTCACAGTGCTCTAGCCTAGGCGACAAGGTGCACACCAGTGACCATGTGCACAGCACTGCAGTGCTGATGTACCAGGAACACTGCTGCCTGCATCTCTCCAAAGGGAGGTGGGACCCAGGGCTTCNAATATATGCTGTCCATTTCACTGGACCAGATAGGACAGTGTTCCACCAGATATTTTAGGAGAAACTTTGATTGAACAAAGACCTCAAGATTGGTATTGAGCTTTAGGGACTGTGGGGAGTCCCTTAGTGGGGCAGGATATTTATAAAATAGGAGAAGCTTTGACAGATCTAAGTGACTTAGACCACTGGATGTAAAATATGTCGTCCAAATACCAGCCCACCCTCAAAATATCTACCCCCCACCCCCCAGAGAAAGATGTCTATTTGGGTTACTTGAAGGCAAATGTTGGAAGATTTGTGTACGAAGCGACGATACGTTCCTAAAGATAGAGTGTAAACACACCATTGCTTTCAGGTAGGCTTGGTCTAGCTCATACATCTCCATCCCCTCCCTGCCCACACTAGACATTCTCTTTAGTATACGACTTCCTCAAGAATCCCTGTCAGCTTCACTTGGAGGGGTGAATACAATGTAGGAAGACTTTTGCTCACTGTGGTGACCTACGAGAAGACCCTTGGGCCCTTGATGTCTTCTATTCACTAAGATGTGCCTTTGGCCCCTCTTGTGTCTATTAGTCGATCACTATCAACGAAACACCGAATACGAAGAAGCCAGGACCCCGTCTTAAATGCTACTTGACTTTTATACGTAATAATTCAGCGTGTCATTTATAAAAACTGCTTGGCCAGGTTATGTATCGGCCACTATGCATTGCTCATTTCTCTATCACATTAGAACACACGGCAGTGTGTTCTTCTTCCGCACTGGGCAGCCGATCTTACCCTGATCTTCGCTCTGCCGCGCTTACCTTGGTTTGAAGTACACGATGTGTGTGTTCCACCCCAAAGAGTTCCACCATTTTCAGGTCTCCAGGACCACCGGGCCAATAGCTCATGTGTGGAAACCCACCCCTGGTACTGAAATCTTCATTTGAGCAGTACGCGGTACAGTTATTCGAGGAGCTCGTGCGTTTTCTATTTTCTATAAGATGTTCTCCTGTTTTACATTTCTTTTTGTGTTTTTCGTTTTTTTTGTTTTTCTTTTCTTTTTGTGTCCCATCTTTGTCCTTTTTTTTTTTTTTGCTTGGTGTATCCGACTTCTTCACTGCCAATCCCTGGTTGGGTGCTCGCTTTATCTAAAAAAAAAACCCCCACAGTAAAGCGTCTAAGGACGTCACATGCTATAAACTGGTGCCTTGTACATTGGGATATTTAGTTTTTTCCATCCTTGTTATCTCATGGCTACTTGATACTTATCTCAAATTGCGGTTCTCGCATCTGCTAAAACTACTCAGAAATGACACCATATCAGTTACATCAAATAATAACAATGTTTCTAACCTGCAAATGAACAGATTCTTATCATTTGTATCACTTGTTTTCTCAGTGGTCCGTGTTGAGTACAACAGAATGGTTAAGAGGCATTCATTTAGTTAGCTCTTTATAATATTAAGTCATTTTCTTGGAGCCATTTTGTATCCTGGGGTTTTCCCTCTATGGAGTCTTCCTGCATGATCTGAGTGTGTCCTCCATGATAGAGTTCCTAGCACATTGGCGTCTTTACCCCAGAGTAACGTCTCATTTGTGCCCACCTGCTCGGTGTCCCTGACACCTGGAAAGAGATGCTAGGGCCTCCTCTTGATCCTGCTGTCCTCTCCCTGGTCAGGCAACGCACTGGGCTGCATCTTTGGCTGTTCAGCCACCCAAACCCTCCGTTGTCTCTCCAACTGACACCTACACCATGGCGCCTGCTAGGCCGGTTTCACCCCGGCCCTGACCCTGGCGCAAACCAACTGTCTCCACTCCTAGAATAACTTTTCACAGGAGAGAAATGTAGCCTGCTTAATCTGCAGGGATCATTATCCACTTCTAGAACAGTTTTTATCTTCTGTATACATTTTGTGAACTGTTCCTCAGGTTTTAAAACCTCCCAGAGGGTTTTTAGCACAGAATTTGGCTTTTGTCAATTTTTTTCTTTAGGAACTTCTGCTTGACACAAATCTTGCCACATTTGCCTAGAGTAACCCCAAATCTGGACATCTTTCTCTGTTTTTTTATATTTTCTATTTCTTTTAGGTTGTTCTGTTCTTTTACAGACATATTTTACATCCTTGTCTAAGTCACTTAGATCTGTCAAAGCTTCTCCTATTTTATAAATATCCTGCCCCACTAAGGGACTCCCCACAGTCCCTAAAGCTCCATACTCAATCTTGAGGTCTTGTTCAATCAAGTTCTTCCTTAAATATCTGGTGAACACAGTACTTTCTGGCCCAGTGAACTGGGCACCATACATTTATTTCCTCATACTTAATGCTATCCCAGTGTCTGGGCCACATATATTGCTTTACTCATACATAATTTGTCGTAGTCCTGACCCTCCTTTCTTTCTCTCCAACACCTGATATCCATGGGAGCCTCTAATGGTAATAACCAAGTATTTTTAATGATTCGTAGAAGCCAGCCCATCAGGGACTGATTCCCCTTGTACTACCTCAGGTTATGTAACCTATGTCTCAAGGAGGGATAGGAAGTTTTATTACTCAGGGTTTCTGCTCCAGAAGAACTTAAATTAATTCCATCTTCCCTCCTGTCTCATAGCCTCACAAGCCAGGTGAGTAAGGGACAGCCGTCGTTGCTTGTTTGAAAGTCCTCCCTAATACCAACAGCTGCAGTGCCCAGTATTCTCTGGTTCCTCTTCTCTTTCTCCTCCTCTCTCTTCTCTTTCCCCTGTTTCATACACTTCCTGGCAACATTTTCTTGGTAAAGCTCATAATAGCTGAAAACATTATATATATATTTTTTACTTTCTTGCATTAAAGTTTGACCAAGAGGCTTCTTGTGGCCTTTTCTAGGTCACTTCCTTCCTCATCACTATCTGCTTTTTCCCAGAGGTTCCAGGTTTTGGGGTCACAGGAGGAGCCTTGTATTGTCAATATAATCTGGGATCACTTTTCCTTCTGGCCCTCTATCCCTAAAAGATGCCAGGCTAACGTCTCTATCTCTTTCTCTTTTATGTAAGTTACTGGCACGGTCGAAGATCATATTGAAGAGGCGAGCCGCCTACTTTCTTCTCCTTGCTCCAATTTTCTTACACCTTCAGTTTCCCTCTGAACCACCACATCAGCCTGGGACAGATTTCTTATTACCCATAACAGTGGCCCAGATGCCTTCACAACTGCTTATTGATACTTATATCTCTAGTACATGCCTCCCAGGTCTGCAAAGTTTCCTAAACATTTCTGCTGTTTCAAAGCATCTCCTGTTACACCACCTGTCAACCCAGTATGCCACCCCATACCAACTACAAGTGGATTACTCTCCTGAGATATCTCCCAGCAACATCATCTGCCCAGTGGCTTCACCTTATTTATATGTCTTAAAATTCACTGTGCAATCCATGCCACGGTCATTACCCCCACCAGTCTGTAGGGACAGCCCACTATGTCAAAATTGTCTTTTCCCACTATCTACCTATCACCCTGCTTCCCACTTTTTCTGCTGGTATATTCCCCAATATCCGAGAAAAACACTCCATTGCTCTTCCCAAATTCTTTCTTGGTTTTATCTGATCCTGTTGGACTACACCAGTTGTGCTCCTGGGAAGCATGAGTGACATCCAGCTCCATCTTCCCTCCATACTTACCACAAGATGATGTCTAATTCCTCCAAACAACAGTTTAGATAATCAGTAATTTTATTGTTTACTAACAGAGCAATGGATTTGTAGGTTACTTATAGAAATGTGGGCACCCTTCCCTCATGGCAGCACAGGAAAGTCTCCATGAAGGCATGGACCCCGACTTTCCAGCCACTGTACAAAACTGCAAGAGAGCAAACCTCTCCCTGGCTTCCTCCATTTATATTATTATTTTCTAATCCCCCAGTGCAAACTGGGCCAACTGTTCCATTGGGAAAACTAATTGACACTGGCCCAACACTTCTTTCTTGTGGCAGGGTCAACAGTCCATAGTTTGTTTAAATCTTTTTTGTTTTATTTTATTAGTATTTTATGGTATAATGTACTGTCTGCATGTAGGTTGGTGCAACCGTCGTGTCGTGCAATGCCAAGTTTTTGATGGTTTTCTACAAGCGAGTACAACAAGATTGGGAACAAGGCATCTGATGTCTGTTTTTCAGAGGTCAGGTCTATGCTATGTCATGGGACTCTTCACAGAGCTAAAAACAAAAAAAGGAGCATAAATCCATAGGACTCACAGTGACAGGAGCCGTCAGGCCCATAAATCTAGAACTTGAAATTGGGGATGGCAAGATGGATCAGTAGGTCAGGGTTCTTACACAAACCTGACTTGCCTAAGTTTTGTTAATTCCTAGATGGAGTTAGAGAACTGATTGTGCAAGTTGTTCTCTGACAACTAATGCACAGGAAGGCATGTGCACACTTCCCACCCACTACTAATAAATTTACAGAAGAAAACGAGATTTCAGCAAACAAGATAAAATAGTTGTTAAAATAGTTGTTATTTTAGGAAGTTTCAAAAATAGTTCATAAAAAATACAAATTCCTTTCTCACTGCTGGAGTGTCCCAGCCAAGTCTGACAAATTTACCTCTCACTACTCATCAAAGAAGCTTTCTTTCGCAATAGATGAGACTATTATGAAGTTTCACAGTGGGTCAAATGCCTGGCCCTGAGTGACGCATCTACAATGCAGAGTGCTTCCCCTGATAGGACATCTGTAGCATGCATCTGCCACCCAAATCTCTGATACAATTACTAAAGAGGTAGTGAAAGACAGTAAGAGCCAACAGTAGTAGATGACCACAAGGAAAACAGCATTAGAAAATGAGGAGGAAAGTGGGTAAGAAACACCACCTTTAGCTGAGGAACTATGGGCAGCTATTGACGTGGGGAGGAGGGGAGGTCAGTTTTCTTTAAGGATGAGATGCTACCAAAAGTAACCAGGTGGGAGGACATTAAGGAGGGTGAAGATAAGGGAGGGGGCTAAGATAATCAAAATTTATTGGAAAAAATACAAAAAAAGAGGGACAAATCCAGTGTTCATAAAAGATTCAGAAATTTACAATCATAGCATAACAGTGGAGTAAAATTATGATAACCTAGATTAACTAAACACAACAAAAAATCATATATTTAAGGCCAATTATTGATATCAAAATGCTTATAAGATAGTATGAACTAAAACATCTGCTAATATATACCATAAACTAATTTAAAAGCTAACCTAATTTTTGTGTCTATCACAAAACAATTATGAAATTTATTTTTATTTCTTTATTTTTTATTTTTAAATTTTATTATTTATTTATTTTTCTGTGTATGAGTGTACTGTCTGTATGTAGGTTGGTGCACCCGTGTCATGCAATGCCACGGAGGTCACGAAGAGGGTGTTAGATTCCCTGGACTGGAGTTAAAGATGGTTCTAGCGGCCATGTAGGTGCTGGGAATTGGAAACCGGGCCCTCTGCAGAGACAGTCAGTCGTTCTTAGTGCTTGAGCCACCTCTCCATCTCTCCAGCCCCACAATTTTTATAATTTTAAAAATCACATTTTCACATTGGAAAACAACAGATTGTGGGTAATCTATATAAATACAGTTTATTGTTTTTTTTTTTTATTATTTTTTATGTGTATGAATGTACTGTCCGCATGTAGGTCGGTGACCCATGTATCCAATGCCACGGAGGTAGAAAGGGTGTCGGATTCCCTTGGAACTGGAGTAAAGAAGTTCCTATCGCATGTGGTGCCATGGAATCAAACCCGGGTTCTCTGCAAGAGTGTCCCGTCGGTACTCTTAACACTAGCCATCTCTCCTCTCTCCAGCCCCACAATTATGAAATTTTAAAAATCACATTTTCACATTGGAAAACAACAGATTGTGGGTAATCTATATAAATGCAGTTTATTTTGTTTTTTATTTCTTATTATTTTTTATGTGTCTGAATGTATGTCTGCATGTAGGTCCATGCACCCATGTAATCCCATTCCATGGAGGTCAAAATTGGGTTCAGCTCCTTGGAACTGTAGTCAAACAATTCTTAGCACCATGTGGGTGCTGAGAATCAACCCGGGTCCTCTGCAAGAGCAGTTGGTGCTCTTAAAACTCTGAGCCATCTCTCCAGCCCTAAATGCTGTTTTCCAATCAGTTTGGTTTACAGGAAAATATTTAGAGGAATTGTTCTGGATTGATTCCATGTCCCTCAGAATAGAAATATGTAATCAGTTTGGTTTACAGGAAAATATTTAGAGGATTGTTCTGGATTGGATTCCCTGTCCCTCCGAATAGAAATATGTAATTTATGGTGGTACTTTGAAATAAATGTCAAACACTTTCTTCTGATTTTTATATGTCTTTTCCAGCTATTCAGTCACTTCTTAGTCACCACCAAGTTCTATCCTTGTTGAAGCTCTGTGTGCATCTCCACTATGATGTCACATAACATGATACATATATGTGCACATTTTCAAACAGTTGTTAACACCAGGTGGTTGCTGGGAATGAACCATGGTCCTTGGAAGAGCGAAAGTGTTTCCTACCCACTTGCCAGCTGTCTCTCCCCTAAATTTTTTATGTTTGAAAACTTCATATATGAATACAATGTTTTGATCAAATTCACTTCTATTCACACCCTCTATTTACAGCCCTATCCCTGCACCACCTTTCCCCCAAATTTTATGTGTTCATTTTTTGAAAAATCACAGAGTCTACTGACTGCTGCCTACATGTGCATAGGTGAAGGGCGGTCTACTGGAGCATGCTCTCCCACTCACAGGAGCTGTCCATTGCCAAGAGCGCCTCAGCTAGGTTGGGACTTTATGAGCCACTAACCCATCTCAACTAGTATTTTGGCTGCTTAATATTATGCATGAAGTCTCAGCCTCTGTGAGTATCTGTATGCAAAATTGTTGTCCTATGTGGCGAATACTGTCCATAGTACAATTCATATGTTTAATCTCAATGAGCCTTTTCTTCTGCATTTTTAGCCCTTCATTCACCCTATAACCGAGATGCACATTCGCTCATACTTAAAATTTACTTTGTAACCTCTCTCATAAATTTTTTCTACATTTTTGTGCTTACTTATTCTTTTTTCTTAATTTTACTATTAACAATAAATACAAGCACTGTCTTGCTTAATATGTTTTTCTACAAGAATATTTTCCAAGCATATATAAATCCTGAGTTTATTTGGTGTGAATACTATCTTAATGATCTATTGTCTAAACTTAACCATGAGATTTAACCCTCAAGAAACTGCTAAAGAAAGCAGTTAAATCACTGAGAGGGAGAGAGAAGCCAGGAGATAGGTCTATTAGGTAAGTAAAACTGTGTAAGTGGAAGCAAATAGGACCATGCGAGAGCTAGAGCGAGAGCGAGAGAGTGAAGAGCGAGAGTGAGGATGCTTGAGTAGGCTAAGAAAGATATAGACTCAATGAAGAAAAAATGATTAACAATATAAAAGAAGGCTAGAGGTTTCAACTTCTAATTCATAGTTGGAAAAGTGGAAAGTGAAAATCAGACCTTTCATAAATCTGAGGTCACAGGGCCAACTAAGCAGCTTGAAGTCCAAGCCACAATAGAATGGCCATCCTCCTTGGAGAAAGGATGGGGCACAGCAGAATAGCTTACATGGAGCAAACATGAGAAGGTCGTGGAGCCATGAAGACTGCTGTATAAAGCATCCGTGAAGTACAGGTGATCATGAGAAAAACAGCCCTATCAAGGCCCTGGCCCAAGCAGCATTCACCGTTGAAGGCTTATACTTAGGAATCCCTCCTCTGGACCCCCGAGAGATTTATGCAGAGATTAAGTATAGGCAAGTGGAAGAAAAAGACCCCATCCCAAAAAAAACTGGGCAAAAACGATCCTCCATCGTTCCAGTCTGTGTTAAAGGTTTAGAATTTTTATTTTTTTTTTTTTTAAAAAATATTTATTTCCACCTTTTAAAAAAAAGGGGAAAGCAAATATTAGCCTTGAAATCAGGTGAAGTTTATATCCTTGTCTTGTAGAGACTGGATGGAGTAATGAAAGTCTGTGAACTTGGGAAGGGTTCAAAGGGGACAGACAATACTAAGGCCAGGATCTTTCCATGGATATTTGTAACCACCTCCTTCTACTCCCTAGGGTTCAGGAAGCAACTTGTCTATTTAAAAGAGACAGAAACGATGAGGAAAAGCTTCAGTCTAAGACTTGGGCATAAAGAGCCAATCAAAGAATAAGGCAGCCCAGAGTCTACTACATGTCATCCAGTGCTCACCTGGGAGCCCCTGAGTAACATGCAGCAGTGTTCCACAGATGGTAGGGTTACAAGAAGAGAAGGCAGATCTTTCTATGCTTCAGACGTCAGAAGGTGGCAGAAACCTTCCAGAAGAACACAAGCATTGGGAAAGCAGTCTATCTCTAGGCCTTACCCATGCCAAGTCATCCTCACAGTAATTTGAAGCCAGCTCACTACTAAATGAGTCTTAAGTTCATGCTCAGAGCAACTTTTATGGAATATGTACTTATCAACATATCCCCAAGGATTCTATTGATCAATTTCTCATTAAATGAGGACCTCTCTGGTCACATTATTGGCTCAAATATGAACTAAGTATATAATGTCTACTCTCTTTCTACCTGTGTCAGTTGCTTTCATCATTGATGTGACAAAATATCTGGCAAAAAAGCAACTTAGGAAAGGAAGGGTTTATCCTCCTCAGTATTCCAGGGTACCCTCTTTCGTGGCAGAAAAATAGTGCAGTGGAAAAATGAGACAGGCTCATCTGATTGTGTTGTCCGGAAGCAGAGTGATGGATATCAGTGTATCAATGCATTTACCCTTTATGCTGTCTAGAACCTCAACTGATGCAATAGTGCCATCCATCAGAGGTTGGTCTTCCCTCCTTAGTTAAATGCCTGTGCAACCACCCTCCAAATATGAATGAGGGTGAGTCTAGGAAGGTAACATTAAATCCAGCCATGTTGGCAATAAAGATTAACCATCCCTTATCTCAAGTCTGATTAGCTGAGTTTGAACCCTGAGACCCTCATGGTAGGAAAAAACCAGCTCCTACAGTCTTTCCACTGCCCTCCAGATTTGTACCATGACATGTATACTCTACTCCCACAAATAAATAGATTAATGTAAGGAAAACAAGAATAGCAATCTGGAAGCTGAAACAGGAAGGCTCTCTGTGAGACTGAAGCTAGCCTTGTTCTCAGAGTCAGTTATAAGGACTCAGAGTATAGGCCAGGGGTACAGGGAGATCCTGGTTTCAAAAATCAAAACACAAAAAGAATACCATGTTGTATAAATGTTTCATGGTTTGTATACATGCAGCCATAAAAGCAAGCACAGAGAGGTTGCCAAGGTCCACCTGTAATCGCATTGATTCTGGTTAAAGGAAAAGATTGGTCCACCTGCCAATAGATGCTGGGAATTCTAAACTTCATTTCTAAAACCTAGAAACGGAGGAGACCCCAAGTGTGGGATGACTCTTCCTTGTTTCCAAAGGGAATGAAAAAGTCTGAAGTAGAGAACAGTTGTCCAACATTTAGAGTTGGACTCCTGTCTAAAAGCAGAGTTGCAGTCGATGCATCAAATCAAGAAAGCTGATAAACTTCTGAGAATTAAAGTTATCTGTTTTTTCTTTCAACAGAAGGAAAGTGGAATCCTACATTTTTCTTCATATTTAACCATCTCCTCCTTATTAGTAGGTGTGTGTATTTCACAGTGAACCAAAAGGACTGACTACAAGAATGCATGAAGAAATGTCAAGCCAATGTCTGGATGTGAGGGGAAAGGAAGGGAGGAAGAGGCTTAAGTGTTCACCTCTGGTGAAGAAGCAATTCACTCTTCAGCAGACCTGGCTTCCATCAAGGTTTAAGAGCCAGTTCACTGGCCGGGCATGGTGGCGCATGCCTTACTTTAGACTGGGGAGGCAGCTGCAGGCAGATCTTTGTGAGTTCAAGGCCAGCCTGGTATACCGAGTGAGTTCCAGGACAGCTGGGGCTACAGGGGAGACCCTGTCTTGAAATGAAAAAAAAAAAAAAAGAGGCAGTTCAAATTATTATGAAAACACACAAACACAACACAAAAAATATAGTTACCATAGCAACTAACATACCACATGACATTAACATTTTCTTTAAGAAATCTCATTTTATAAAACATCTGTCATAAACCAAGAGGTATCTTATGATAAAAACTTAGGTTTCCATGGACAAAAATGGTAGATTTTTACATATACATTGTTTGTAAAAATGATGAACCACAAAGCACAAATCTCAAACATTTTGTAGTGTTACTAAGTGTCAGAGCCCTCATTATGTGGACTTTTGGAATGTATAATAATTTCCTACATGTTATTTATGTTTATGTCAGGGAAGAGTAGATGTGTGACTTTTCCTTAATAAAGTGCTCAGAGCCCAGTCCATTTCACTCAGCAGACACCCGATTGATTTCCTTGAAAGTCTTTAAATTTTATGACATTTAATCCTGCCTTGAATTCTTATTTATTTAGTCTCTAAATTTTTCATGCTGTCAAAATTGGGTGTATCTTAATTAGACAAGTATTTCATTTATCAAAACTTTGATCAAGAAAATATATCATTTTCAATCATTTGACTTTTGAAAGGATACTAGCATTTTAATTTGTACATTAATCTCCAGAAATTAATAAAAAAAATATATATATATATATATATATATATATCCTTTATGTTGGCTTCCATTGTTTCAAGATTATCTTTCAAAACATTATGAAATCCTGGAAATAGCAGGAGAGATTATGAATACCTTCAAGAAAAGGGTGAAAAGAGAATCAGTCTCATGGGAGGACAAGAAGAAAAATGGCATTGTGGAATACAAGCAAACATAAGTTTATCAAAAAGGAGGACATATTTAGTGTAAGAGACTGAGTTCATTCACTGACCTCAGCCACAGACCAGTCATTGGCTCCAGCACCTTGCAAAGAACCTACCAGGAGAGTTTGAGGGAAAGAAAGAAAAAGAATTATGCAGACTTCGTACAGAGATTTTCATGTTTTCTGCAAATAGGATAAAAATGATGTGTCAGATCTGATGGATTCAAGAGAATTACATTTTTTTTTTGGTCTTTTCAAGACAGGGTCTCCCTGCAGTCCCAGCTGTCCTGGAACTCACTCTGTAGACCAGGCTGGCCTTGAACTCACAAAGATCCTCCTGCCTCTGCCTCCCCAGTGCTAGGATTAAAGGCGTGCGCCACCACGCCCGGCTTTTTTTTTTTCTGATGGGACACACAAACGTTAAGTTTTTATACGATAGTGAAAGGGTCAGAATCTAGCTACAAGTTAGGTGCTTAGCTTCACAGACATGGCATAAAAACCATTTAGAATAAAATGCTAAAAGGCAGAGAAAATGAATGTTGGAGTGAGTTATGTGGTATTGGAAGTCTCTAGCAGTTATTTCCTTATTTACTATGATTTTTTTCTTCTTGAAAAAGGAAATTTTATTACCATCTGATGAGGCTATTGCCAGGAAGGATTAGAGACTTGGAATGGCAGGGGAAGTAAATGGATTAGGGGGATGTCATTTGAGTTCTAGGCAGCATTAAAGATTCTCATGAGGTCTCTGGCAGGATTTAAACATGAATAGCTATGTGTTCTGTGCACGCAAGAATGTTTGTGTGTGTGTGTGTGTGTGTGTGTGTTTCCAGCTGTGCTTATATAACTAGAGACAGATATCAGTTTGGAAAAGTTGTACTTAAAGAAATCTCTGAGTCTTCTAGGTTAGTACAATGAAGTCAGAGAAGGAAAAGGAAGTTAAGGAGAATCCAGTGGGTGGTTATTATGATGGATGCAGGTTGATTGAGAAGGTGAAGAAAAGCATTGCTGGGGTGAGGACAGTGAAAGGTTGTTAGGTTAGGTAGAATGGAAGTCCAATGGGATAAAATGTCAGTTATGTAGGAACTAGAAGTAATAAACTGAAAACAGAAGAGAGAAAAGGAGAGAGACAGACAGTGAGGGACAGAGACAGAGACAGCGAGAGACAGAGAGAGGTAAAGAAATACAAATAGCACGCAGGGAGCCCACTAACTCCCGGCCAACCCATGTCATTTAGAAAAGCCTTTCCTAAAAGGGTAGTGTTCTACTATTTGAGTTAAATAGTAACTAAAAGAAATATAAGAGGGAATGTAAGACGTGTTTGAAGGACACAGAACCTCTATGGCATCCCTCACACGGGTGTACTTGCTATACCTGCCTCTGTGTTGTCTCTCAACTGAGCATGGGTGCCAGACCAGTCCATAGGTGGCTCACCTAGGTATATGGCTCAGACAAAATTTCCAGCTGCAAGGTTCTGACTCACTTTTCCCTCTCTGCCTAGAGGTATTCTGCAGGGGAGGTCTCAGAACACAGTCCTATAACATGTGTTCTGGGTTCCCAGATTGAGCTGTGCTTGGAAGGACCTTTGTCTCTAGAGCCATTTAGTTGCCTTCACAGTGGAGGGGCTTTAGACAATGCCTCATGCCACAATCGGTGCTGCCAACAGAGGATGTTGCCAGCTTCGCCCATCAGTTTGTTAGTTTAGCTGCCATCCATAGCTTGTGTTCTTTCTCTCTCTCCCTCCCTCTCTCTCTCTCTCTTTCTCTTTTCTCTTCTCTTCTCTTCTCTTCTCTTCTCTTCTCTTCTCTTCTCTTCTCTTCTCTTCTCTTCTCTTCTCCTCTCCTCTCCTCTCCTCTCCTCTCCTCTCTTCTCCTCCTCTCTTCTCTCTTCTCTCCTCTTATCCTTTCTTCTCTTCTCAAGTTATCCATTCCTGAAGTACAGGTCAGAGTCTGCAATTCTCTCCATCTGTCTGAAGGCTTAGCTCTGACTCTGCAGTCGCACACACTTGTACTGGTAGAATGCACTCCAGTTCAGCTGAGGTCTTCTGAGCAGACTCTGGACGCATTCTGCTCTTCTCTTTTCCCAAGTTTCCATTGTTTCTTTGCTACTGAAACTAGTGATTCTCCACCACCAGCAACCTCATAGAATAGTTCTTCTGCAACTGGTTTATTTCCCAGAGAGTCTAATAATCTATGAATGAAAATCATCTGCTGTGCAAAAAATGCATGTGTTAATTACATCTGGTTTTGGGGGGTGGAATCCTTTGTCCATTATATAATCCTCTTCCATGCCCTTTGACTCCTCTGCCCTCCCATCCCTTTCCCTCTCCTACTCTCCCCTTTCCTCCCCTCCCCCCTCCCCCTCCTCTCTTCTCCTCTCTCCTCCCCTCCCCTCCCCTCTCCTCTTCTCTCCTCTCCCCTCCTTTCTTCCCCTCCCCTCCCCCCTCTCCTCCCCTCCCCTTTCCTCTCCTCTCCTATCTCCTCTCTTCCCCCCATTTTCTCTCTTTCCTTCCCTTTCCTTCTGTTCTTTTCCCGAGCCTGACCTTCCCTCTCACTTTCTCATACCTCCCTTCTCCTTATTTTGATTTCCTTTTCAACTCCTTCCTACATTTCTTCCCCCCCACCTTTCTTCTTTGTGGCATTCAATTTTTTTAGTTCTCAACCAGTCTTAAACATCTTTATACCCCTGCCCCTGCTGTCACCTTCCTCCAGACCCCTCACTTGGATTCATACATTCTCTCATTGTGTTAAGGTCTATTGTGTAAACTTCATGTTCCCAGACGTTTATCAGTGCAAATTCATATACTGAAGTCTAGTCAGCATATCTGAGTCCCTCATTTAAGACAATCAGCTCTTCTTTACCCAGTAGTAATCAGCTGCCAATATGTCTTCAGCTAAGATTGAGGTCTGCTGTCCATCTCCTCAGTTCCATGCTGGGTTTTTGTCTGCTTGAGTTTGGATGGGTCTTGTGCATGCTGACACAGGAGCTTGTAGGCCTCTACTTCCATGTGGTCATGCACCTCCTTGTTGGCTCCTACAATCTTTCTGCCTCCTCTTCCATATTAGTAACTGAGACCTTGGTGGGTCCAGCATTCTGCAGACTATCAATCTCTACATTTTGGTCATTTGTGATCTTTGCATTCCTGGCCATCTAACGCATTAATGAGCTTCATTAATGAGAAATAAGATAGTTATTAGTGTCCTCTTTACCCTGTGCTATGTTCCATAAGCCTTAGGTGTAGACATTGCATTGTAGATATGCCACTTGGGCTTGGGCAATTCACAGATGATGTCTTTGTGTGACCAGTTGTGGTTTATTGTAATAATCTCCCTCTGGTGCAGAAAAAGCTTATTTGATGTGTTGTGACTGGGTTTTTTTTTTCTGTAAATATAAGGATACGTATTTTGCACATAGTGAGAAATTACGTTAATCTAGGGATGAGACAGTCTTCGAGTTTTCACTCAGATCTATGACCTCTCCTACCATGTGAATTTGGCTATCATCACCACACATGTGTTTTCTCACATTGAGTGAACTTTTAGCCCAATTAGGTAGCTGTTGATTGCTCCCAATATAAAAGTGCCATTCCTGAACCAATATCAGATGCTGTGCTGTCACTGATGTGTCATTGGGTTTTTTTGGAGGAGGGGATTTGAAGCAGATGTTGGACCCTTGGTTAATGTTATCCCTTAGCAGCTTGCATAGCTATGATATGTAGCGTTCAAGGGAGGTGGTTTCCAGGTCAGCTCCAGCTACATTGCCCTAAATCCTGTGTTGTAGTGTGTCTTATCTTCAACAATAAAGTTTTACTTTCACGTTCTGGGAAGAAATCGAGGGCTGTGGCAATAACCTGTGTAATCTTGGGAGTTTCTTGGAATACCCAGGCCAGGAAATCAGAGGAAGATTTCTCCTGTCTGGCACACAATATTAATTCTTCCAATCCATGAACATGGGAGGTCTTTCCATTTTCTGGTGTTTAACTCAATCTCTTTCTATAATGATTTAACATTTTCATTGTAGAGATCTTTACTATCTCTGGTCAGGTTTATTATGAGATATTTTATTTTATTTTGGGGGTATTGTGAATGGGACAGTTTCCATGCACTCTTTTTCCAGTTGGTTTTAATTGACACATAGAATGGATACCGAGACTTTATTTCTAGAAAAAGTAAACCAGTATGCTGGGGTGGGAGGGAAAAGGTTCTGACCCTGATAAGTTGCCTCTCCGGCCTTTTATACAGGGTCTAGGGGAAACTTGGTGGGGTTTAGGTAACTTCTAGCCTTACTGTATAATAGCAGAGTTACACCTCATGGTAAGGTCAGCCCACCTGCCCCCACATACCAAAGATTATCTTAAGACACAGACTTGGGACAGGAACAGAACCTGGTCTAGGGGGAATTTTCTTTATCAGTTCAGACCAGACCTGTTCCCTAAGCCTTGGATATATCTGGTGGACTTCAGCCTGGGGGAAAGTGAATGCTTAACCTTTGCCCAGAGAAGAAGTCTGGAATTAACTCTTATCTCCACAGTTACAACTGAAGCTGAGCCACACTCTGAGGCTCTAAGTGGGTATGAACCTTAAAGTGACACCGTTTGAATCATCTCAGAGCAGTGATCACCAGAGCAGTCAGGATGCTGTTGTTTGAGGTGGCTGGGGCTTATTTTCTGTGTACTGGAAGGAGGTGTCGAGCCTATTCTGACTCATCCACAAGAAAGGCCATGTGACTTGAGTCTGGAGCAAGTGCAGGTGGTGAGAGGTGAAAAATGGCTCAGCTATGACACAGTGAGTGAGTTTCATCCAGCCAACCTCCAGCCCTGGCTAATGCATCACAAAGATCCCTATAAACTTGCCTTTTTCCTCATCAGAGGCTCAGAATCAGCTTCTCCTTTCTTCCATTAGTAAAAACAGCACAATTCCAATCCCTTGTTCAGCCTTTCCACACCTTCTCTGCCAAGAAAACATCTTGACACCTCCTCCCAGTGCAGGGACCATAAGCCCCAGCCACCTCAAACACACACATTCATCTTGCCCACATCCCTCTTACTGGCTCCAATATGCTTGATGCATCCTTTTACTCATCTTAAAGTGATCACAATAATTTTATACAATGCCTTTATCCAAATGGAGGCTAAAAGCATGGACTGAAATAGAGTTTTTATGAGGATTCACCCAGTTTTCAGACCAACTCTTCCAGCCGGGCGTGGTGGAACATGCCTTTAATCCTAGCACTTGGGAGGCAGAGGCAGGTGGATCCTTTCGAGTTCAAGGCCAGCCTGGTCTACAGAGCGAGTTCTAGGCCAGCTGGAGCTACAGAGAGACCCTGTGTGAAAAGACAAAAAAAAAAAAATAGGATCCTTAAACAGTCAACTCAGAGTCTCACTCCTATAAACAATTACCTCTTGTTGTGAAGTGTTTTAATTTAGAGATGTCTACAGTATCCAGATTTTAGGTCATTAAATGCATTTTTAAATATCTATATTTTAAACTTTGCACATACATATCTAGTCTAGCATGCCAAAATGAAAGATTCTGTGCACATAAAGGGTGGAAACTTGAAGTGGCTACCTTGTTTGATAGAACCAACATGAGACAATTACAATAACTGAATTACAATCGCATACAAAATCTTAGATGCATGACGAGCTACATGAATCTTAGACACATGGTTACATCCTTTAAATCTGGGTAGATTTAGAATTTCCCATTTTGAGATCCCAGAGAATGAGAATGAAAACAATCTCAGAGAATTAAAGGGAAAGCAACAGATAACAGAATAAGGGCCCAAGAGCAAAGACTATACAGACACGAAGAGAAGAAATGCTGCACACATGGAACCAACCTCCTGCTAATCCCGGAACCAAAAATCTGGACCCCTCTCCCAGATTCCAAATCACTGAGGTGAACCCACTGTTTGCACTCTAAATCCTGAGGGGAACCCCCTGTTCTCTAAATCCTGAGGGTAACCCCTGTTCACACTCTACCAATGGAAAGGTAGGGTGTCACCCATCTCCAACCTCAAGGAGCAGTACTGCATCCAGTTTCTCCTAACCAAGAAGCCCAGATCAGAAACTTGAGTTTAACCAAAATAACCAAAACCAAAGTGAAAGTAAAAAAAAAAAAAAAAAAAAAAAGAATTAAGCCCTTTTTTACCAAAAAGACATGGCTGGCCGAACGGCTCTAGTCCCTCTGGTGGTCTTTACTGGATCTTGGTGGGACCTCCAAGATGTTAGGGTCTGAGAATCTACACCAGACACACCAAAGGATGGAAAACCAAGACTTTATTTCAGGAAAATAAACCAGCATGCTGGGGTGGGAGGAAAAAGTCTCCGACCCCAATAACTTGGCTCACAGGCCTTTTATACAGGATCTAGGTGAATTTTAGCAGGATTTGGGTAACTTCTAGCCTTATTGGATAATAGCAGAGTTATGACTCATGGTTAGTTCAGCCCAACAGCCCCCACATACCAACAGTTATCTTTACAAGTTTAAGTTAGCTGTTGAGGCCATGAGCAACTGACCTCATCTGGAAAAGGTCAGTTGCCAATAAACCTTGAGCAATTGACATTTTCCCTGAATTTGGTAGGTTCCAGTAACTGCTTAAAATGGTGGCTATACTCAAAATGGAGTCAGTGTGGGCCTCTCTTACAATTGCAATTAATACTGTTTTAATTTCCTTCTCTTGTCCTATTGCTCTAGCAAGGGTTTCAAACATTATATTAAAAATTAGTGTAGATAGTGGACACCCTTGTTGACTTCATGATTTTAAGGTGAATGCTTCCAAATTTTTTCCATTGTAGAATGATATAGACTGTGGGTTTGTGGGATATAGCTTTAATTATTTTGATGTATGTTCCCTCCAGTCCAATTCCTTCTGGGACTTTTAACATAAAGGCATGTTGAATTTTATCAAAGGACTTTTCTGGATCAAATGAGATAATTATGGTATTTTTGTCTATGAGTCTATTTATATAGTTTATGACATTTATTGACTTATGTAAATTGAACCAACCTTGTATCTCTGGAATAAATCCCACTTGATTATGTTGCATGACTTTTTGATATGTACATTTTGGAACCATTTTGTTGAGAATCTTTTCATTTATATTAATTAAGGATATGGTTCTACAGTTTACTTTTTGGGTTGTATATTTATTTATTTGCCGGTTTGGGGTATTAGAGTGATGCTGGATTCGTAAGGGAAGTTTGGGAGCTCCCCTTCTATTTCTATATTTTTGAATAATTAAATAGCATCCAATAGATAATCTCTTTGAATGTCTGGTAGAATTATGCTGTGAATCCATCTGGGGCTGGGATATTTTAGTTGGGAAGTTTTGTATTACTGTTTTAATTTCCTTATACATTATGAATCTGTTTAAGCTGTTCATCTGGTTTAGCTTTGGTGATTCCCATGATTTCAGATATTCATCCATTTATTTTAGATTTTCAAATTCAATAGAGTATAGGTTTTGAAAATATTTGCATATAATGTTCTGGATCTTTTTTGTTGTCTGTTGTGATGCTTCCCATTTCATCTCTAATTTTGTGGATTTGGAGTTCCTCTTTCTTTCTTGTAGTTAAGAGGGTTGAGTTTTTGACTATCTTGTTTATCTTTTTTCAAAGAACCAGCTCTTGGACTAATTGATTTGTTGTGTTGTTTTCTTTATTTCTATTTCATTAACCTCTGCTCCGATTTTTGTTATTTCTTCTTGTCTCCTGGGTTTGGGTTTCACTTGTTTCAAATATCTTGAGTTACAATGTTAAGTCATTTATTTATGCTCTTTATGATTTTTAATGTAGACATTGATCACTATAAATTTTCCCCTTACAACTGCATTTAAAATGCCTCAGAGATTTTGCTATGTTGTACTGTCTTTTAATTCAATTCCAGGAAAATTTTTGTTTATCTCTTTTTTTTTTATTTCTTTCTTAATTTATCCTTGGACCATTTAATCATTCACAATCATGTTGTTTAATATCCATGAATTCTTGTAGTTACTAGAGCTTCTTTCAGTGTTGATTTTAAGCTTTATTGCATTGTGGCTGATAGAATGCATGGCTTCATTTAAATTTTTGTTAAGTAGATGACAGAGCAGGTCTCTCACATACCTCTCTGGTAATAAGGTATAAGTTATTTTATTTTCTCTTCTTTTGATTATAGTTTCCTATTGGGGTGTTTAAAACCATACAGTTAGCTCAGATAAATTAAATTACTTTTGGTGTTAAGGTCAGTTGAGGTTCTGGTCGTTAGGAGTCACTTGTGCCTTGTGCCTGGCTCTTTTCACCAGTTCCATCTATGTGAGGATAAAGTCAGGTCTTGCTTGACTAGAGCTTTCCTTTGAAGCATGAGGAGTTTCTCCTCTATATTGACTTCCCTCCCTTGACTAGACATTGGCCAGAGGAAGTCCTTTTAAGTGATTCTTCAAGACCTACCTGGCATGGGATGATTGCTGATTCACTGCCGTAGGACATGTAGAAAGGTGCCCATGCAGAACCCTAGGACTTAAGTCGACCTTAGAGGGTAAGGGCTAAAAGACTGTCCCTTCAAATCCCTCTTGCCAAATCAGACTGGAGTTTTAAGTATGATTGTTAACTCTCCAAGAGGATCAGTTGGATTAATTTGGTATTTTAATTACTGTATAACATGTAAGTAAAGCTTGAACATTGACTTAAGCACTCTTAATAAATTCTTAATTGCTGTGGCAAAACACTCCGACTAATAGTAAGAGCTCATGGTAGGAGCCTAGGGGTAGCAACTATGGCACAAGCTAGGAAAGGATGCTCCTTACTGGCTTGGGTTGCTGGCTCATTGTATACAATTTGAAAATATCTGGCCTACACTTTTGTCCTTCAAGGTCTGCAAAAGCCATTTAGGTACTTAAATTAGAATGGATTTAAACCATGAAAGGAAAAAATTAACATAGCCCAGGAGACAAATCCAAGATAATAAAGAGGCTAAAAGCAATACCTTCTAGGACTATCTCAAATGAAGGCCCTGTCACTTGTCTCAGATTTTGAATTACAGCTTTGAGAAGGAAAGTGGGGGGTGGATTATCACATACCTACAGCAGACAGGAAATACTTAAATCAAGGTCACCCAAGTTGTTTCATTCAGACTATCCCATGTAGTCCCTGGAAGTAAAGCCTAATATTTCTTAAAAATACATTTTAATTGATGTTTTGTATATTTCAAACATCATTTCTCAGTCCAATTTAGACATATTCCCTTTTCCATATCTCCCACCCCACCCCAGTTCATACAATTCTGCCATACACATCTTTCATCTTTTTCTCATTTTAAAGTTTTTCTTTGCAAAGGTTTATTGTTGGGCAGAAGTTAACTGTTTCTTTCAGTTCTTTGACCCAGTCCTTTTCTCACTGTTGTTCCCTCCCATTTGTATTTCTCCAAATTATGCATATATATATACACATTTCACATATACACTAAAATTATGACCTCTGAAAATAAACTATATGTTAATTCCAAAATATGTTTAGGTGTTCGTATTTATTCCCTTTAATTTTCCACTACTCTAAAATATGAATTCATACCCTCTACCCATATACCACAATTACAAAGTTTGAAAATAAGTCATAAGTTAATTGTAGATACTGTTAAGGTGTTCACATTATAACAGCACAGTTGTTTCTAGATAAAAAGAAATATAACATTAATGTTGTTCAGCTTGCCTTTCAACTAGGCATTTGGTGCTAGCATCCACAAATGAGGGGTACCATTCTTCATTTTTTTTCTGGGTCTGTGTTACTTCACTTATCATAATGGCTTCAAGTTCCATCCATTAATCTGCAAAGTTCATGATGTCATCTTTCTTTACTGCTGCATCGAATTCCATTGTGTAGATGTACCACATTTTCTCTACCAACTTGATTGAGGGACACAGGTTGGTTCCAGCTCTTTGCTCTTGTGAAGAGAGTTGCAATAAACATAGATGTGCTTGTATCTCCGAGGTAGGATGAGTCTTGTGGGTATATACCCAGGTGTGTTATGGCTGGATCAGGTGACAGGCTCACTTTCAGTTTCTTTTAAGAGTTCTCCACACTGTTTTCCATAGGGGCTGCAGGACATTGCATTCCCAACAGCAGTGGATAAGAGTTTCCCTTTCCCCACAACCTCTCCAGTATTTGGTATTTTTGTTTTCTGGATCATAGCTAGTCTTACCGGAGTAAGATGAAATCTTAAGTTGGTTTTAATTTGCATTTCCTTAATTATTAGTGATGTTGAACATTTTTAAAAATTTTTTTTCAGCCATCTTTACTTCTTCATTTGTGAAGTGTTCTCTGTTCAGCTCTTTACTCCATCTTTCGAGTGGGTCATTTGTTTTCTTCTTCCATTGTTTTTTTGAGTATATACTCTGGATGTTAAAGTCCTATCATATCTATCACTGGTGAAGTTTTCCTCTCATTCTGTGGGTTTTCTCTTCACCTTTTGACTGTTTCTTTTGCTGTACAGAAGCTCTTAAGTTAAATAAGGTCCCATTTATCAATTGTTGACCTTATTTTTTGCACATCTGCTATCTGATTTAGCAGTCTTTTCCTATGCCTATGTCTTGTAGGTTACTATTGACATTTTTTTCTATCTTTCATCTTTGACTCCAGTCCCAGGGGAATCTGACAGCCTCTTCTGACCTCCGTGGCATTGCACGGCAGGGGTGCACCAACCTACACACAGACAGTACACTCATACACATAGAAAATAAAAAACAAAATAAAGTAAACTGTGTCTGGAGATGTCCATTTTCTGTGTAACAAGGAAATTCATACTGAGGTTTGAATACATACTCACTCAAAATTCAGGTAATTTAAGAATAGAATTAAGCACTGTTGTTCTGTGGAATGGTCTTTGTATTAACAGCAGTTCACTCTTTCAACTGAATAGAGCTTTCATAACACTTTGTAATCAACATCAAATAAGATTTTAAACCTCAAAGAGCGAATTCAAAAGTTAATCCAATGCAACTTCTCAAATTTAAGTTTACTAGACTAGAAAAACTGGGATAGGAACTTTAAACACAGAAATAATAGACCAGGAGAAATCAACAACAATAAAAATTCACATTAGTTCCAAGGAGTCAGTGCTGCCAATATAAGTCATATATACAGCTTTGAGGAATAAAATCATATTTTTAATTTTCAAAAAGTATAAAGTAAGTCTACTTTTTGTTTTCTGTCTGATTTGTTTCATTGATACAGGGTCTCCCTTTATCCTCAGTTCACCTCAAACTTGCTATATGGACTAGGCTGTCCTCAGTCTCACAGAGGTCTGCCTCACTCTGCCTCCTAAGTACTGGGGTTAAAGGCTTGTACAACCCCGTGCATATTGTTAAGTCTGTTTTGTTAATGCTTAATTTAGAGACAAACAAATTCAACTAATACATATAAGACAATAGATCTGCCTACCACCATTAATTTTCCATTCCTCTTTTCCATGTGATTTTCTTGTGTTACACAAACCTTTATAAGAGGAAGACATGGGTGTGCTGTCTTGCTACCAGAATAGATGAGTTCCACAATCATCAATCATTTTCTTCATAATACTAATCTGTTCTGACTCAAGAAAAAAATCTACATTAAAAATTATTGAGGTTTTGTGCATTTCATACAATAGATTTTAATCAAATTTAGACCCTCATGGGTTTTTATGGGTTTTTTTGTTTTGTTTTGTTTTGATTGTTTGTTTTTTCGAGACAGGATCTCTCTGTAGTCCCAGCTGTCCTGGAACTCACTCTATAGACCAGGCTTGCCTTAAACTCACAAATATCCCCCTGCCTCTGCCTCCCAAGTGCTAGGATTAAAGGCATGTGCCACCACGCCTGGCTTAACCCTCATGTTTTAATTAAGTATTTTCTCTATTACAATGTTTGCTGCACTGTGCTCAGTGTATAGATATGTATGATAAACACTACTTTTATAAAATAAGTCTGTTTCCTTCCTTGAGAGAATTTATAGTCTAGACATGCAGATACAATGAAGTGATTTCATGTAAAAATAAAGACTTTTATATTTAAGTATGACTAATTAGATAAGGGAACTGTGCTACATGAAGAAGATAGCATAATGTATTTAATAAGTGTGGGAAAATGAATCTATGAATGTGTCACTTTACTGAGAACAAAAGGGAAGTGGAAATCAACTAGGTGAACATGAGCTGGGAGAACCTCCAGAGAGGGGAAACAGGCAGAATGGCCTTCTGACATCACTGAGCATACTACTGCAGGCTGAAATTCCTGTGGAGTGAAGAGTCAAAGCAATGTAGTGCCAAATCAAGATGCAGTGTTCGTAGAAATGTGCATGTGGGGTTTGGTTGGGTCTGTTTGGGAGCTTTTTCTTAATCCTAGGATCACGGAAATGATATTAAAAGGATTTTAAGCATGTGGTTTGCCTTTTGAAAAGATTACCCTTGCTGCTGCATGTAGAATGAATTAAGATATCCACATATGGACCATGTGCCAGAATATACATGGGAAATATTCTCCCAAATATGCATAACTTTAAAACACAGACAATGGTACAAAAGAAATAAAAAGCTCTGTTTAAAAAAATTCCAAGAGCAATTGAAAATCCTGATGACAAACTTACATTAATGAGGTACTGTCTTGAAGAGATTTGTTGGTATATACAACTTATGGGAAGAGGTTCTTGGAAGAAACAGATAGGAGGGAAAGTTCATGTCATTGCAAGGAGTGACTTTTAAATAATAATTCACATAAATTAGAGCCTGAAAACAGCAATATGAGGTTGGAAGGGAAAAAAAATTCACAAAATAAAAGAACAATAATCAGTCAAGGGCGAAAGAGAAGATAAGCTTACCAATCTGTTTCTCATAGATCCTGGGAATGTGGGCATAATCATTGTCAAGAGTTTCTAATTATGAGCAAAACTTACTTTGAGTGTAAGTTTCCATAGTGTACTATGGAATGGATTGGAAATCTTCAAACACGCAAGTGAACTTGTGGTGGTTTGAATGAGTGTCCCCCATAGGCTGTAAGTATTCAGACATTTATCTCCAGTTGGTGGCACAGTTTTTGGAGGTCTTAGATGGTGTGGCTGTGCTAGAGGAAGTAGGTTATTGGGGGCAGGCTTAGTGAGTTTAACAAGCCTCGTGGTCTACAGTTGCTCTCTCTCTGCTTCCTGTGCTCTTTGTGAGATGTGACCCTCGACTTCCTACTCCGGATCCAGCCACCATGCCTCCCGCCACAATGGACTCTAATTCCCTGGAACTGTCAATCGTAAGCTCAAATAAACTCTTCCTTTTATAAGTTCCTTGGTCACGGAGCTTTACCACAGCAACAGAAAAGTGACTAATACAGAACTTAAATTTATCACTTTTATGTGACATTCTAGAGAAATAGAAGAAACAATTCCAAATTATTTCTACAGACACCTATCACATCACATCATATTTGAGAAGAAAAACAAGTGCAAAATTTCAAACCCAAAGATGGAAATTATCTATCATGATTACAAGTACCATAAAATGACATAGAGAAAGAGAAGGGCTACATAATTGTACCTAAACTTTTTATTTAAAAAATATGTGTATTTGTGTTTTGCCTCCATGTATGTGAGTGCAGTGTCCACAAGGACGAGAAGAAGGTGTCAGATCCCCTGGAACTGGAGTTAACAGATGGTTTTAAAGCCACCATGTAGGTTCTGGGAATTGAGCCTGATTCCACTGTAAGAAGGGCCAATGCTATTTACCACTGAACCATCTCTCCAGCATCAATTCCTAAACTTTTAAAAGAAATATTTTTGTACAATTAATGTCCAAGCAAGGCATAAAGCAAAAAGCCTCACTGAAAATATTAAGCTTGAGGGGCTGGAGAGATGGCCTAGCAGTTAAGAGTGCCGACTGCTCTTACAGAGGACCCGGGTTCGATCCCCAGCACCCACATGGCGGTCGAAAACCGTCTGAAACTCCAGTTCCAGGACAACTCCAGTTCCAGGGGAATCTGACACCCTCTTCTGACCTCCGCGGCATTGCACAACACTGGTGCACAAACCTGCATGCACACAGTACATTCATACACATACATAAATAAATAAAATTAAATAAAAAAATTTAAAAAATATTAAGCTTGAAAATAACTACTACTGAAATAAACAATGGGGAGATATTAAGATATTATTTATTCAAAGTGTCAAAATCAAAAGTAAACTCAACTAACAAATGTTACCAAAAAGACATCTCTATTGGTTACTTTTCTGTTGCTGCAATAAAACATCTTAACCAAGGCAACTTACAGAAGGAACAGTTTATTTGAGTTTAGGGTTCCAGCGATAAGTGATAATGGAGGGGAGGTATTAGGGAAGAATGTGGTCAAAGCAGACTGCTTACATCTTCAAGCAGGCACAGGAAGCAGGGAAGGTCTGGATATCTGGCAAAGCTGAAGAACTTTGAAAGCCCTCCCCCAGGGACATACTTATGCCAGGATGGCCACCCCTGTTAAACCCTCCCAGAACAGCACTACCAACTAAGAACAAAATGCCCAAATACTTGGATTCCATGAGGACATTCTCATTCAAACCACCATAATATTTTATACTATTAATTAGATATCAACTGTTTATATATATATATATATATATATATATATATAATTATCAAGCATTTTTACAACTCATAAAATGGTTCTCAATCAAACCTAGTTCCCCCCAATGTCCCAATGTAGTGCCTAGATTAAAAAATCCAAAAGAGCACATGTAAAAGGCTTAAAAAACAAACTCAAGACACTGGAAAGTAGGGAAAAAACAAACCCCAAACCTAATAGATGAGAGAAAAAAATAATCAGAGGAAAAATAAATGAAATAGAAACAAAGAAAACAATACAAAAAAAGCAATAAGAGCTGGTATTTTGAAAAGTTAAACAAAATAGACAAACCCCTGGCCCAGCTAACCAAAAGAAAGAACAAATCCAAATTTATACAATCAGTGACAGAATGGGAAACATCATAACAGACACCAAAAACATCCAAAACATTGTAAGGGAATACTTTAAAAAATTTACACTCCATTACATTTGCAAACCTAAATGAAATGGATGACTTTTAAGAGTCATAGACACCACTTCAGTTATACCAAGAAGAGGCCAACAACTTAAAGAGACTCATAACAAATGGGGAAATTGAAACAGTAATACAAAACTTTCTGAATAAAAAAAGCCCAGGCCTCGATGGCTTCATGGCAGAATTCTAACGGACATATAAAGAAGATCTACAACCAATAGTGCTCAAACTATTCAAAGTGATAGAAATAGAAGGAGAACTTCCAAACTCCTTTTATGAAGCCAGCATCACTCTAATATCAAAACCACATATACAACAAAGAAAACTATTAGTCCATATTCTTAACAAACTTTGATACAAAGATACTCAACAAAATACAAGCAAACTCCATCCAGATGTACATCAAAAAGATCATCCACCATGAACAGGTAGGCTGTTTTCCAGAGATGCCTGGATGATTCAACATACATAAGCCAATAAATGCTATAAACCATGTAAATAGCCTCAAAGACAGAAATCACTTGGTCATATCAATAGATGCAGAAAAGGCTTTTGATCAAATCCAACATGCATTCATGTGAAAAGTCCTAGAAGGAGGGGCTGGAGAGATGGTACAGTGGTTAAGAGCACTGACTGCTCTTGCAGAGGACCCATGTTCGATCCCTAGTACCCACATGTCGTCTGAGAACTGTCTGTAACTCCAATTCCAGGAGAACTCCAGTTCCAGGGGAATCCGACACCCTCTTCTGACCTCCGAGGCATTGCATGACAGGGGTGCACAGACCTACATACAGACAGTACATTCATATAAATAAATAAATAAATAAATAAATAAATAAATAAATAAATATTTAGCCAGGCGTGGTGGCCCACACCTTTAATCCTAGCACTTGGGAGGCAGAGGCAGGCAGATCTTTGTGAGTTCAAGGCCAGCCTGGTCTACAGAGTGATTTCCAGGCCAGCTGGGGCTACAGGGAGACCCTGTCTCAAAAAGACCAAAAAAAAAAAAAAAAGTCCTAGAAGGATTAGGTCTGGATATAACTTGCTTCAAAATCAGTAAAGCTATATAAACAAAAAACCTACAGACAACATTATTCTAATGTTTAATGGGAAACATTCCCATTAAAATTGGAACCAGAGAAAGTTACCCTTTATCTCTACTCCTTTTCAATATAGTGCTTGAAAGCCTTGCAAGAGCAATAAGACAAGAGAAGGGAATTAAAGGAGCACTAATTGGAAAAGAAATGGTCTTTCTATCAAATTTTGCAGATGATATTATATATATATATATATAATGTATATATATATATATATGTATATTAATACTTTCAACAAAGCCACAGGTTACAGAATAAACTTGCAAAAATCAGTAGTGTTTCTATACACCAACAACAAGCAATCAGAAAAAGCACACAAGGAAATCCTCCCATTCACAATGACCTCAAAAAAATAAAATACTTAAGAATAAACCTAAGAAATGCATTAAATATCCCTACAATGAAAATTTCAGAACTTGTGAAGAGATAGAAGACACTAAGAGATGGAAATATCTACCATGCTTTTGGATTGGTAGAATCAATATTGTGAAAATGAGCATCTTGCAAAACATTATCTATAGATTCAATACAAATCCAATCAAAATACCCACAATATTCTTCACTGAGCTAGAAGTCATCCAAAAATTCAGATGGAACCACAAAAGACCAAAGATAGACAACAAAACTCTTGAACAAAAAGAACAGTGCAGGAGCATCACCATACCAGACCTCAAGTTATATTACAGAGCTGAAGTTATAAAAACAGCATGGTACTGGCACAAAAATAGACACATAGATAAATGGAACACAATAGAAAACCCAAACATATGCCGGGCGTGGTGGCACACACCTTTAATCCTAGCACTTGGGAGGCAGAGGCAGGTGGATCTCTGTGAGTTCAAGGCCAGCCTGGTCTACAAAGTGAGTTCCAGGACAGCTGGAGCTACAGGGAGACCCTGTCTCAAAAAGAAAAAAAAAAAAAAAAAAAAAAAAGAAAACCCAAACATGAGTGCATGCAATTTCAGCCACCTGATATTTAACAAAGGTGCCAAGAATACACAACTGGGAAAAATCCTTTTTTTCTGTTTCTTTTTTTTTTTTTCTTTTAAAGAGGACATGAGAAATAGTATGTATTCAGTTTTAAAGCAAAGCTTTAAAGTATGTAATCACAATGCAATTACAAAAATGCCTTATATGATATGTGACTTAAATGTCAGATATATTGACAGATAATAAAGAACCATGACTTTTTTTTTCATATGCGTAATATGAAAAAATAGGTAAAACGAGTGCGCCCTGACCCCTGGAAGCTCATAATTACAAAATGTATGTTATTTTTCCACATATTCAGAATATTGAAGGAAAATGTACTGCATTAGTCACTTTGCTGTTGCTCTCATAGAACCACCATGACCAAGGGAACTTATAAAAGGAAACCTTTATTTGAGCTTAGGGTTGACAGTTCTAGGGGAATTAGAGTCTATCATGGTGAGGAGGCATGGTCACAGGAGCTGCCAGAGAAGGAGCAGAAAGCAGAGGCCCACATCTTCAAGGAAGTCCAGGAAATAGAGGACTGGGGACTAGCAAGACTTTTTGAATTTTCTAAGCCCTCTCCCAGTGATGAGCTTCCTCCAGCATGGCCACACCTTCTAAGACCTTCAAAAACAGTGCCACCAACTGGGGACAAAATGTCCAAATACTTGAAACCTATGGGGATATTCCCATTCAAATCACCACACATACCATGCAGTAAGTGTGCTAGTTTGCTTCTCCATTGGTGTGACAAAACCCTCTGACCAATACTTACTTGGGGAAGAAAGAATTTATTGGGCTTTCATCTCCCAGGTCACAGTTCAGCACTTAGAGATCCCAAGGTAGGAACTCAGGGTAAAAACTGGAGGCAAAAGATGAAGCACAGGTCATGGAGAAACATTGCTTACTGGCTTGCTCCCCTGGCCCATGATCAGCCTGTTTTCTTATACAATACACAACAACATGCCCAAGGATGGACCCACCCACAGTGGGCTGGGCCTCCCACATCACTAAACAATCAACAAAATATCCTACGGATTTATCCACAGGCCAGTCCAATGGAGGCAGTTCCCCAAGTCAGGTTCCTTCAACCAGTGTATATCAAGTTGATACTAAAGCTTTCCAGCACAGTAAGCAAGAAATCAATAACCGAAAACATTCAAAACTTAGTACAAATAAAAAAAAAAGAGGTGAGAATGGACCACCGTAATTCAATCTAGTAACTTAGCACTCAAAATTTATTTGAAAAAAGTTGTGATGGGTAAGTCAAAATAAAGATATTCGGAGATGAGCAAATAAAATGATAGATCTCATTGATAACAGGCCAACTTTTTTTGGTAATTTTGAGGCCAACTTCTTGAGAACTAGTAAACATGTTTCTTCAGGATGAAAGCCAACGGCCCTTGAGAATACACACACACACACACACACACACACACACACACACTCACACACACACACGCGCGCGCGCGCGCATGCGCACACACACGCACACACACACTATTAGGTGGTAAAGACAGTTGCACAAGTCATTTAAAAGAGTATGAATGAATAATTCCTCACCTTTTTTTATTTACTTAGTTTAAAGACAGTTAAAGAATATCAATAGAATTCTATTCACATAAAGCTCAGGACTGTGTAATATATTTGTCAATAACACTGCAAAGGCAGTGGGCAGGAGGAAAGCTGTAATTGAGTGATATGACACCATAAGGAAGGGAAGAGGAAGAAATGGTGACAATAGTAGATGGTAAATAAGAAGGAAAACAACCACTCCTGTAAATATTCACTTTCCAAATATTTTTGCCCTTTCCATCACCTGAAAAGGCCTGTAGTTACATAAAGTATGTTTATGGTAATAGTATGTTTATGGCTGTTGTGTTTCTGAGACACAGTTCCAGCATTTTTCACAAAATACCAGAAGAGGCAAAAAGAAGCCATTGGAATATAAGAAATATAAGAAAGCCATTATAGAGTTCTTAGATATTTAGTATAAATCTTACATAGATTGAAATGATAATGGGGAGTAGGTTCTAAGTCTTAGTAGGACAAGAACCTGAACAAAAACATAGTTCCCACAATATGTGAAAAAAATCATTAAAAGAAATGTGATATGGAAAAAAATATTCACTCAGTCTAAAATGAGTCCATAATAGAGTAATGGAAGAACATGAAAAAAAAATCTATGGCATATGAAAACATAATAAAATCACAGTTGTATATCCAAATGTGTCAATAACAGTATATTGATTTACATCATGCAGTTCCACTGAAGGACAAAGATTTTGAAGTCTGCATTGATAAACAAGGTCCAAAAATATGCTATCTAGAGGAGTCACCTCTTCAATTAAAAAATACAAAGGTGGAATGTAAAATGATGCTGAAAGATAGATCAGACACACTGCAACCATAAGAAAAACTAGAGTGCCTAGGAACATACAGACTTCAAAACAACATCAATGTTAAAAAAATAAAGTGGGGTATTTTACAAAGATAAAGGAATCAGTGTATCTCCAAAAAATAATAGTCATTAGCTTGACTGAAACTAAGAAGAGATTCTTAAATTTCATGAATTAAAAACCTCCAAATTTGAAGGTTTTTAGTAAGAAAAATATTTTCACAGATACTGGTGGTGAAGGGGGAGTTCTTTCCCACTCAGGTCAGGAAGAAGGCAATGAATTCTGTCTTTGCTATTTCTTTTTTTAAAATTTATTAGAGGTTTTGGGAAGGCATATAAGATAAGGAACAAAAAGGGAAATGAAAAAAATACATGAAATGCATCAAATGGAAATTGGAAATTAAGAAATAAAATTGTCTCAATTTACATAGCACTTGTCCAAGGACAGACATTCTAAGGAATCAAACACCATACTAAATTATATCCAGATACTTTGCTACTGTAAACAATATGTTAATTCAACACTTTGGTAACAAGCAAGAATGATATACCAAATAATATATTGCATTTTGATATGTTAAAATGAATAATCTAAAAATGAATTAAAATGTTTATTTACCTTCTGTAAATCATATTGTCTTATTAATATACATTTAACATCATAAGGATGTAGTATATGAAAATATATGTTGGTCTTAGTTAATATTAATAGTAGCTAAAACAGAAAAAAGCAAACTTGAAGTTATACAATATGATAAGGATCTCTCAGGATTCATGAATGTGTTTTATTAGATCCCATATAAATTTTATTCTCTACACATATACGTTATAATTCTCAGCATCAAAGCATAAGTATAGAGTTGTAGGCGAAATAAATTATTTGTTAAGCCATTCATATGTAGATTTGAGTATCTAGTTATAAGGTATAAGGTCCAGAATAATAAGAATTCATGTATTCCAATGGATGTATGCATTTGAACCATCTTATCATGCATATGCTTAAGTTAAAGATAATTTGTTTACCAAGAAATTGTGCTTCTATTTTGCAATGTCAGAGAACTTCCTGCACAGGTACAAAATTTTAGCTACTTTATATAAAATAGCAAAGATGTTAAACAGTATTCTCCATGTGGAATCAATTACTAAATCATGATGAATTTAAAAGATTTGATATGCTATAATAAATGCAATGCATTGAGTTTATAAACTAGAATAATACATGTTGTTTTTAATTTCTATTATTTTGTAATATATTTCACCACTACTTAGTGATGTAAAGCAATCACTATGTCCTTGCGGTTCAAAATGAGACAAAGCTCAGATGAAATGGGTTATCTGTCCTTTGCCTTTTTAATGCCTCTGTGAGAAGGCAGAGAGGCATTTTTTTTATAGGAGCACACTACCCTGTGCACCCAGGCTGGTTGTCACGTTATGACCACTGATATTTTCCAGGAGGTCATGCGGTCTCTGCATGAACTATCTTCAGCCACTCATATCATAGTCCTTGATTTTTCCTTGCAAAATCATCTTGAGTTTGATAGCAGAGTTGAAGGTTCTTTCTTCTTAAGTCATACTTCAATGCGATGACATTCTTGCTACATTCTGTCAGAGCAATGGAAAGTCCCCACCCAACTGGAGCTGGAGAAATGGCTCAAGGCGTTAAGAGCACTGGCTGCTCTTGCAGAGGACCCAGTTTTGGTTTCCAGCACCCACATGACAGCTAATAAACATCTGTAAATCCAGTTCCAGGGGATCTGATGCCCTCTCCTGACCTCCAAGGACATTGCATGATATGGGTGCACTTACATGCATGCAGAGAATGCACACATACATGCATAAAAATAAAAATATAAAAATAAAGTTCCCCACCTAAGTTCAGGAAGGTGGGTCTCTAAAATCATGTGATGATGATGATGATGATGCACTCTGTAGGAAGCTTTCTTTTAATATTTTATTTAATTTATTTATTTTATGTGTCTGAATGTACTGTCTGCATGTAGGTTTGTGCACCCGTGTCGTGCAACGACGCGGAGGTCAGAAGAGGGCATCGGATTCCCCTGGAACTGGAGTTCTCCTGGAATTGGATTTACCGACGGTTATCAGCCGCCATGTGGGTACTGGGGATCAAACCCCGGGTCCTCTGCAAGAGCAGTCAGCGCTCTTAACAGCTAGGCCATCTCTCCAGCCCTCTATAGGAAGCTTTATAAAGGTGACAAAAGCAATATATCTATCACAAGGGAGGAAGAAAAAGTTGTCAACAGCAGATAGAGGAAATGAGTAGAGCAATAGAGTGACATAGGAACAGATAAAAATGTGTTTCCTCATTAAAGCTTTTGATTTAGTTCAGTCAGGTTTATTCTCACTGTGATCCTATACCAACAGTAGAAATACACTTATATTTGGGAAGAAGGCTAAATATTTAAAATACACTTAGAAATTGCGACAGATGGACACTATTAAAGGGATTTGTAACTGGTCATAAGTGACCACGTGGTGCTCAGTCCCAACTGATCCATTTCCAATGCTAACCCAGCAACTAAGTCTTTGGAAACATTGGTAAAGAGGTTAGAGAAAAATTCTAAGAGCCAGGGTCCAGGACACCAGCCACTAGATAATGTTTCCCAGATGTGACAGAGAAGTTGAACCCATAAAATCCCAACAAAATGTTTATCTAAACAAAACCTACATAATGACCACCCAGCTGAGAGGCTAACCTGCATGGGGGAAATTCAGAAGTTCACACCTATAGATGAAGAGCTGTGGGCAACTGATGGATGTTGAGAGAAGGAGTAGAGATTTCCTCCAGAGATGAGTTCCCTGATAGAATGATCAGTCTTAAATAGGTACACATAACAGCACCACTATATAGACTCAACAGATTATGTGTGTGTGTGTGTGTGTGTGTGTGTGTGTGTGTGTGTGTGTGTCATAGAGAGTTCAGTAATAATGACAGAGGTCATGAAATTAAAAAGGAGTTGGGAGACATGGAACGAGATAAATGTGGGAAAGGGACAGGAAGAAAAGATGAAAATATACTCTTCATGTATGAAATTCTCAAAAACAAAAAAAATAAATTATAAAAATGCCTAGCAATAGCTGTGATATTGAAAAACACATTTATAGCTCAAGAACATCATATGATCATCAAGGTAGTTCAACAAATTTTCTGTTCTAAAGAGAACTCAAAAGCATGAAAAGGACTGGATATTCCTTCAAAAGTATTGTATATAAACAATATCTAGTGTTTGTTTGTGTACATCTGATTTCTAAGATTCCTAAATAAGTGTTTCCCTACCAAAATATCTTTGCTAGTCCTACACATTATGCAGATAATATCACCTTAGAGAGCATTTCCTTTAGGAAAAGGACCCAGGAGTTAGTATGTTTTAATACCTTTTTAAAATATAGAAGAACTTTATTCTCATCATTTTTTTTTTCTATGAAAAAGCCACAAGATTAAAGTCTCTGAAGATTTTCCTGATGGAAAAGGAGTAAGAATAGAGTGGATAGAAGAAATGGGAGGGTGTAGACTAAAGGTGGGGACCGACTGATATATAAAAAAGGGCTTTTGCTTTCACAAATTTCCTGAAAAGAGATGATGCTTGGCTATTTTTTTTTTTTTTTTTTTTACCACAGATCTGTCTTTGTGGCTACGCATATTCAACATGGCCAGCTGGAAAAATGGGAGATGTCCTTTTCCTGAAAACTTGTATAATACCATAGAGGTATTGGATAAAGATAATTTTGGAAATCTGATCCACCCAATATGTACAAATTTATAAAATTTCCCAAGGGATTGAAACGAAGCTGTATGTTTCTCTTAAACAAAAGGAATACAACAGAAAGAAAAAGAGGAAAAAAAAAAAAAAAACGATCGAGTTCAGAATGTATTATGTAGGTCACATATCAGTATTAATTGGTTTCAGAGGGGTTTGTGCTTAAACATAGAATCAATCTGTTATAGAAAATAAAGATAGTTGCTGTTTACATGTAAACTAGGTCAGTCAGTTTTCTTTAGTGTAGATGTAAAAACTGGGATAAAGATGGCTATTCAAGAGAAGAAATTCCTGAGCCTTCTTTGCTCTTTATTTAACCTGATAAAGAGAAAAGCAGAAATAAAATTGCATAGACATAGAAAAAACATAAAGGATACATTTTGATAAAAGCAATCCACAGTAACATTTGAATTTTTGCTTTTTAAATGTTTCACAACGTGAATATTTTTATTCTGAAAAAAATGTGGCTCCTCTGGGAGGTAAAAAGCTTGACGTTGCTAAAATTGTTTCACTCAACTTAAAAAGAACTCTAAGGGGTTTTTTTTTTTGTCAAATAAACACTAATTGGAGATGTATATAAATGAATCATTTCAGTTGAAAAATCCGTATTATTTCTATCAAAAGTCATGCCATGTTGCTATGGTTTAATTAGACTTTAGTTTTCCCACTATTTCTATTTTCAAAAAATACATCTGTATATGGTGCATAGTTCTTGCTATTTACCCATGCTTTTCTTAAGAAAAATGTAACTATTTTCTGTAGAACTTTTCTACATTTTATGGCAGATAAATCTCCTGTGGGCTTGGTATGAAAGCAAGAACATAGATCTAGATAAAAAAAAAAAATCACTTTAATAAGGCCAAGGTGAAAACTCACAAAACCGTCCATGCCTTCTGCATGCAGCCCTAAGTAGAGTACACCCCATGGGAAATATCACTGAAATGTTGACCCTCCTCTAGTCTAGTGCCCTGGTAGTCTATGATCAGTCAATAACACCAGCAAGATCTCTACTTTATAGGACTCCTCTGCATGGCAGAAGAACGGTAAAAGATGTATTTTTTTATTTATTTTTATTGATGCTTTGTGTATTTCATACATCATTTTCCAATTCAGTTCAGGCATATATCCCCTTCCCTTCCCCCCCACCCCACCCCTACCCATCGCAGATCGTGCATTCTGCCGTAAGTTTTCTGCATCTTTCTCTGCTTTTTTTGTTTTTTGTTTTCATTTTTTTTTAACAATAGGTGATAATTTGTGAGTACAAGCATCCTTCATGTAAAACCAATTTGCAAGCAGTTGTGCCCAAACCCACACAGCTCATGGGTCCCACCATCCTGAAAGGGGGCGCTTGTATGTTCAATCAAGTTGATCAAATGAGTGTCCAGTCTATATTGTTGTAGTTTCACCATTAACCCCAATCGAAGCCCTTACATTCTACCACGCCCCATCTTCCACAGATTGTTCCCTAGGCTTAGAAAAGGGGCACAGGTGGATGAGAAGCAAAACACTCTACTTTCTCTGGAGCTGATGTCTTGGTCTCTAGACAGTTCTGGCTGTTTTCTTTCATGGGCTGCCAGCTTGTCCAGGCTTAACCTTTCGATCCTACTAATGAAGCACATGCAATTAGATATTTAGGTATTTAAACGGAAGAGAGGCGATAAGGCCCTGCTGTTGAAGACCTGATACAAACATGGAAAAGATGTATGGAGACCACACTTGCAAGTGTACAGATGGTCTCTGGGATGCCAGAGAGTGTTACCAAAGACCACTAAACCAATAAAGCAAATATAGGTCTCCTTGAGTCAAGCAAGACTCCTCCGTCAGCACCAGCTACACCTCATCTGCCTGGAAATACTGTGCAGCAGTGGCAGCCATATGTCTGTATATCCCAAATCTAATTGGCTATTGGCTCTCTCCTTGGAGGAATAACCCATGGCTGATGTCACAAGCTTACATCCTCTAATGGTTAGGAGATGTTATAAACCACACGAAGACCCTGCCATACTTGACAGAAGAAAAAGATGTATTTTTAAGTTCTTTCCCTGGAATGGAGTTTGCCAATTGGACGGAACTGCAGCATTTGAAGACTGAAAAGAAGTAGAAACTGTAGTTCTCAGGAAGCTGTTGAATGCAGACATTACAGAGTGAGAGTCTTGATCTCATTACAATAAATTCTTGGAAGCTACCTGCTACAGAGGAAAGTAACACTTCGCAGCAGCAGAGGAAACATTTTGGAACTGTAATAAAGGTCCAATGTGGGAGGGACACCACATGGAGAGAGGAGAGAGAGAGAGAGAGAGAGAGAGAGAGAGAGAGAGAGAGAGAGAGAATATGATCAAATTCTTGGGTTAAACTGCTGGTCAATACAATGACTCCAGGTTTCTGAGTCAAGTGGTGGGTGGGTATGGAAAGCAGAGGATTCTTGGCTATGAAAAAGATGACAGAACATTGAAACACAAATATTCATGATAAAAGTAGAATCCTGTGGTATATTCACTTCAGGTCGCTGTCATAAAACACTGGCCAAAGCAACTATGAGACTTACTGGGTTGATAATTCCAGATTAAACTCTGTCATAATAGGGGGGACAAGGCAGGAAGAACTTGAAGCAGGTGTCACATACAGAGTCAAAAATACAGTCAAGGAGAAGACAGAGTGAAAGCACACATACTCATTGGATATAATATAGTCTGGGGGCCTTTGCTCAGTGAATGGTACCAGCCACAGGTGACAAACCTCATTCCCATTAATGTAGTCAAGGAAATTTCCCATAGAGATGCCTGATCTTCTTACGCCCTCACTGACATTCCCAAATGATTCTAGATTTTGTCATTCTGACAGTGAAAAATGGGTTTTGCAAATCCTTTTGCAACTGGACACAAGAAAATCACCCTAATCTGTAACTTTCCAGTCTTTTCTCTAATGTATTATGTTTATCAAAATGTAACATATAATACAGTACAACCTTTTGTTTCTGATTTTTTTAAGAGAGAGGCTGGAGAGATAGCCTAGCTGTTAAGAGCACCGACTGCTCTTGCAGAGGACCCGAGTTCGATCCCCAGCACCCACATGGCGGCTAAGAACCGTCTGTAACTCCAATTCCAGGAGAACTACAGTTCCAGAGGAATCCAAGACCCTCTTCTGACCTCCATGGCATTGCACGACACGGATGCACAAACCCACATGCAGACAGTACACTCATACACATGCAAAAATAAATAAATTTTTTTTAAAAAAGAGAGAGGCTTGCTATATATCCCTGCCTGGCATGGAACCCACTAAGTAGAGCAGGTTGGTCTTGAACACCCAGAACATCTGCCTGCCTCTGGGTGATGGGCATAAAGGCATGTGTCACCATGTCTGGAAAGTCCAAATTTGAAAATTCATGAAAATCTTTAAAAGTAACAATATATTATAAACCTAAAATCCTTTAACTGTAAGCTCTTATGAAATAAAAATTAAGTTAAATGATATGATTTAAACCTATAATGGCACAGAGAAAAAATTCTTATTCCAAAAGAGAAGTCCTATAATATAAAACAATCTCACTAAAGCGGAACCACAATCAAATCAATCCCTGTCGTCTGTGGGATTTAATGTCATCTGCAGCTGAGTTCCAAAAGCTCGGGCAGCCCCACTGCTCCAACTCTCCCACTCGCATCAACAGGGCTCCTATTCACGATTGCAATGTAGATTGCAACTGAGATGTAATGGACTCTCAAGGCTTATACCCCGGAACTCTGACCTTGACACACAGTGTCTGGCCTCAGTTGCTCTCTATGACCTCAAATTGCGTCACTGTTCACAGTCAGTACTGTGTGGGTGATAGTCACGACACTGAGAAGTTGTGTGGCCAGCTCTAGAGGTACCATGGGCCTCTTGGACTCCAGCCCCTCAGTTCTTGGTACCAATTTCTGTGTTAGTTTTGGTTCTTGTTACTGTGATAAAAACATTCTTACAAAAGCAACTTAGGGAGAAAGGATGTTTGGGGCTCACAATTCCAGATTGTAGTCCATCATTACAGAGAAGTTAAGGTGCCAGGGACCTGAAGCAGGTAGTCACATCCAGAGGCACAGTGAAGAGCAGACACACAAATCTAATGTAACTGAATTCTAAAATTTAAAATTTAATATTGATTAATCACATAGAAATGAGATAAATGGTCTCCCCAAAACGTTGATAATTAAGCTCTGCTATTTATAATGTCATTAAATCTTTGTTATATTGTATAGTAATAAAGTATATTGGAAAATTATTGGTAACTGGTTCAGAAAACAGTGAAAGATATGTAGGTAAACACTGTGATGATTGGTCTGAACATTTATACCAAAACAAAGACAATTGGCCATGAAATTCAAATGACATACTTTATGTATCAAATCCATTCACTTGATACTTGTGCCCATTTTTCTGACAAAAATAACTCTCATTATGGTTTGTTTTGAATTGACATTATATTATGTCTATAATGGTATAACAATTAATAGAAATTAAACATACAAATAATGAAATGATTGTTCATATTTTCAAATATGATTTAATGGACTATCACTGTTATCATTTACAAAAGCATTTATTTAATATGATCATGCTGGTTATAAGAATTTTTCTGTAGGGTCAAAACAACATAATTCAGGCTCTGATAATCAGATCTTACACTTGGGTAAATTCATATTTTGGGTAGACACTTGTGTTTCTCTATTACTGATGCTCTTGCCTTCAAATGTTAGAAGAGAGAAACTGAAGTGTTAGATTGGAGTTTCCTTTTGATATAAATGCATTGTGAATATTTGAGCAAATGAGAAAACACACAGAAATCAATATCATCCTTTATTGTACAACTACTATTGGTCGTGCAGTGCTAATTATACTTGCTATGTCAGTTAGTCTTCTGCTCTACCATCTCTATTATCGTTTCTATTATTTTTAGCATTTGGTGCCTGAGTGATCTATTATGCAGAGTTAGCATAAACAGAAATGGTAATAGCATGTTTCATCTCCAGGGCACAGTATATTCTATCAAGATGCTGTTTCAGACCTGAAGTCACCTGAGCTGGAAGGCTGCTATAGAAGCTCAGGTCCTCTTTACCACTTACTTCCATGGATATGAATTTAAACATGACAATTGTTTAGCAAGCATCCTTGGCTCCATCCTCCCACCTCCACTATATTAAAACTACTTTGCAGAATGAGGTCAGAGTGACCTGGTAAACGTAAGCTGCCAATTGCTGAGCATTAGGAAAGAAATACAAGAAAGCCACTGAAAATGGTCTAGGAACAAGCCCTTTGCTTGGCAAGTACAGAGAAACAAAGATTCAAATAAATATATCTCATGTGAGGTTAAGAAGTTCTGTTGTACTAACAGCTTTTGATGACTTAAAATACCACAAACTAGAACACATATGGAATGAAAATGAAATTCCTGACCCGACATCATTAATGCCACTCTCAGCTTATGACCAGGGCTCCTGGACACTCTTGTAAGCAGCTTAACTGGGGTTATAACGCCAAGCAAGGGCATAATAAATGACAATCAATTTAAACACAATTTAATTATATGAAGAGTTTTTCAATAGGTCCTTGGAATAAACATCTTTAAAGACTTTGATCAAATGATGCTATTATAAGAAATAAAATTGCCGCAATTATCTTAGTGTGAATTTAAGGACCAAAGTGAGTTGCCTTTTGTCCCCTCTACTCTGTAGTCTAAAGTCAAAGCATGTACAAAGGTAATGAAGCTAATCTATTATAGCATATGTTAATGTAATTCAAGGTATGAGAACATGTTATTTAAATTATAAAACTAGTATTGTGTATTTATTTCAACTCAATTAAATGGGTCTAATTTTAGACTAACATCTGAAAACTTTCCTCATTATGTAAAATTCACTCTTGATCTTACTTGGTGTCTATTAGTAAGTTACATAAAGGACAAAAACTGAAAAGTAACAAACTGTGGTGAATTAAAAACTCTCTAGACTCTTATAGATTTGCTTATGGACTAAAACCATCACAGCTCATCTTAAAAATATGAAGTGAATGATCATATAAAAATTTTCTTAGGTGACAATTATGTGCTTGCTTACCTAAAACAGAGAGATTTCCTAAGGATGATAAATTTGATAAATGTTTGTGTTACTTGGAATAGCAAGTAGATTTAGCAAAGGTAAGTGTGACAAATTATGGGTAAATGAAGAGAAGAGTATAATTCTACAGGTTAAGGAAAATGAAAGCAAGAACTACTCATTGAAGTCCTTCAAAATTTTAATTTCTAAAATGTTCCACTTATATGAGCATGGAAACAACTCAATGGAATCTTTCTTCTCTTACTTTCGATAAAGAGGTCATGCCTCATTAAATAAGAGGAGCACAATGATAAACCTAGTGTTCCTGGCATATCAAACTTATTGTTTCTCAGACTCACATTTGTTTATCATGTTTAAGAGGATTATAGGTTGGAAAGCTGTGGATACTCAGAAGAATCCAACAATATCTTTCAGTAAGGGACGAACACACTAGCAAAGTTTGACTGGTTAACCACGATGCTCTTCACCAGTCATTAAGCTTTCATGTGTTCTGCTCTTTTGACTCACAGTTTAGTTCTGACATTCTTCATTGATTAAAGGTTTATTTATCACTTCATCTGTCATTCCTTCTTTCATTTCTATGCACTGAGTTTCCTGATTTAAAAAATGGATTCAGCAGTTAAGAGCACTGACTGCTCTTGCAGAGGACCCAGGTTCAATTCCCAGCACCCACATGGCAGCTAAGAACTGCCTTTAAGCTGGGTGTGGTGGCATATGCCTTTAATCCTAGCACTCAGGAGGCAGAGGCAGAGGCAGGCAGATCTCTGTGAGTTCCACCCCAGCTAGAGCTATACAAAGACCCTGTCTCCAAAATAAATAAATAACTAAATAAATAAATAAATAAATAAATATTCAGCTGTGTTCTATTCACAGTATTAAGTTCTAGAATCCATATGAATATGCACAATAGTACTATGGTGACATATTTTACACATATGTGGAGTATACATAGTGACACAAACATGACTAATAACCTATTATCTACCTATCCACTTCTATGTAAACCAGTTTAACAGTGGAGAGGAGACATGATAAGCAAAACATTCATTTCCCAAGGAGGAGTCAAAAGACATGTGAATGTGACAAATAAATGTGACAAATAACAGTAATTCCATTAAGAAAATAGAACATGATAAGGTGATAAATCTATGAAATTACCTCAATGTTTGCATATCTAAGTTAATACAATTAATATTAAAAGACGCTAGTTGCATGAAATATAAATGAATAGCTAAGCAGGGCGTGGTGGCGCACGCCTTTAATCCTAGCACTTGGGAGGCAGAAGCAGGCAGATCTTTGTGAGTTCAAGGCCAGCCTGGTTTATAAACTGAGTTCCAGGACAGCTGGGGCTACAGGGAGTCCCTGTCTCAAAAAGACCAAATAAATAAATAAATAAATAAATAAATAAATAAATAAATAAATAGCTAGTATTAAAGTTCTAACTGTATACCATGAAACATCTCCTAATTGTCTCCTAAAAAACATGTAGGCATGGTTGTTCTAGTCATACTTCTGTGTGTTTATCAATGTATACTTCTCAATAACTTCAGGAGCAATCCTACCCCCAAGAGCTGATGTAAAGGCAGGACCAAAGGAAAAAATCTGTTTGCAGATAACTGAAACTGCTTCTTCATTTATAGAATTGTTATGTTTTAGAAGTGAAGGGTGGACATTTCACTTTTTACCTGTGGTGTTTACAGTGTTGACATGTGCTTGATGTATGAATAGAAGTTACAGAAGCCTAATCACTTCTGAGATGCAGGTTCTACGGTCACAGTGGACTCCTAGTACATAGACAGGCTCCACAATTCCTTCTCCTATTTGTGATAATTTGCATTTCTACCCATAGCATAGTAAAATGACTCTAGCTCTTGACAGTATTGATAAACTTATTCACAATTATCTCTGTTCAACTAAAATCTCCACAGGAGCTCTTGGCCTCGTCTTTATGCTTAATCAGTGTTTCTTTGGGATTGCTTTCCTTTAGCTATCAAATAAAACTTTAGACTGTCTCTCCCAATATTACTTCATGGGATTTTGGTGGTGGTGGTGGTGGTGGTGGTGGTGGTGGTGGTGGTGGTGGTAATTTCTTCTTTGGCATACCAGAATGCAGCAGGAGAGGTGATATTATTTTTACATTTCAGCTTCATGTAATAGAAGTTGATATCAGCTAAAATAGTGTTTTAGTTGCCTTTCTCCTTGTGACAAATTGCCCTGACCAAAGCAACTTAAGGAAGAAAGGGGTTTGTTTGTGTTCACAGTTCAAGAGTGCTGGTGCAGCATACTTAAGTTTGTCTTGGCAACAGGGGCTTCATGCAGCTCCTTCTAGGGGATTTAAGGGAGCTGGTGAAAGTGAATTCACAGCCAGGAAAGAGAGCCATGATTGCTGAGAAAAAGTTTTCTCCTTTTTGTGAGTCCAGGTCCCTTGCAAGCCCAGAGGATGATGCTGCATGCCCATTTTCAGGATCTGTCTTCCCACCTCAGTTGATCAAATCAAGGTAATCAGTCCCTCATATATATGTGGCAGAAGGCTAACCAACCTGGAGAGAGCCTCCAACCTGGAGAGAGCCTCCAACCTGGAGAGAGCCTCCAACCTGAAGAGAGCCTCCAAGGCAGAGCAGAGGCTTATCTCTTGGGTCATTCTAGAGCCTCTCAAGTTGATAATCAGTATTAACCATCACAAATATACTCAGAAATATGAATTTGTCAGGGTTACCAGGTTATTCCTCAAAGTCTCATTCAGAGAATCTATTCTAGACAGTATACATACAGGTTATTCCTCAAAGTCTCATTCAGAGAATCTGTTCTAGACAGTATACATTGATGATATTTTTCCCCATCTCCACCCTCTTACATACTCAGGCCAGTTTTCATGCATTCTGTTATATATATATATATTATATATATGTTATATATAACATATATATACATATATATGTTATATATATGTATATATATGTTTATGTTATATTATATTATATAGGTATATGTATATTATATAGGTATATGTATATTATATAGGTATATATATTATATTATATAGGTATAATATAGGTACCTATATTATATAGGTATATGTATATATATATATACATATACCTATATATGTATATATATGTATATATGTATATATATGTATATATGTCTCTGGAACTCACCATGTAGACCAGGCTCACTTCAATCTCACAGAGATCTGCCTGCTTCTGCTTTTATAGTGCTGAGATTAATGTATATACCACCATGCTTGGTTGTACCCAAATTATTGATCTTAACTTTATGTTACATCCATTGACATCTCTTACACGGTGTCTGCCAATTGAATCCAAAATCAGTATCTTTAATTTGCACAAATCTAAAACCAAGTAAGATTTATAGCAGTTTGTTCTTTCCATATATTAAATATTTTATAACTTGGCAACATTTAACATGGTTTTTGAATAGTGCTGTAAGTGAATTCAAGTGACAATCTAGAATTAAGTTTGCTATTTCCTCCCCCAAATCCATCCTCCTGTAATCTACTTACAATCTTAGTGCTGCTGTGATGCTTTGAAGGTGAATGGCCCCATAGGCTCCAAGTATTTGATATTTTGTTTCCAACTGGTGGTGCTGTTTTGGGAGGTTCAGGTGGTCTTGCTGGAGGAAGTACATCCCTAGGGGCCAGGTTTGAGAGTTCATAATTACATCAATTTCCAGTTTTGTTCTCTCTGCTTCCTGTGCCTGCTTGACTATGTAAACCCTTATCTTTCTGCTTTGGCCATCTCTTGCCACGCCTCCCTACCATGACAGACTTTTACCCTCTGGAACCATAAACTCAATAACCTTTTCCTTCTATAAGTGGCCTTGGTCATGGTGGTTTGCCACAGAAACATAGAGTAACTAACACAGCTGCCAACAGCCATCTCCACAATCAATAACCTCCTTAACCCCTTCTTGCAAGAGGAAAATCAATATCAAATATTTCTGTCTCCATGATGATTTTCAAATCCAGACTTTTCATATTTTGTTTCCTTCTACTTGTGACAATTTACACTTAATGTATTGAGTTATGGCAATCTAGCTCTGGTCTAGTTACCTCCAACTGTCAACTTAGTCACATGACAACTGAATCTCAGTTGGGTAATTTCCCGGATCAGATTCGCTTGTGGGTGTGTCTCTGGAGGATTGTATTGATTGATAATTGATGTAGGAGGGCTATCCCCACTTTGGGCAGCACCTCCCCTGAACATGTGAGCATAGACTATAGAAGAAAGCTTGCTAGCTACATAAGATCTGCAAGCACTGTTCCACTATGGTTTTGGCTTCAGGGATTTTTTTTTTTTTTAAGATTTTATTGTATTTGGAATTACATCTATATGTCTGTGTTTATGTTTGGGTATTTGAACACGAGTGCAATGCCTGTGGTGGCCAGAAGGCAGCAGCAGAACCCCTGGAGCTGTAAGACAAGCAGTTGTGAGCCACCTGACATGGGTGCTATGAATGAGCTCTACTCTTCTTTCTGAATAGTAGGTGCTCTTTGCCATTGAACCATCTCTGCTTCAAATTCTTCCTTGAGTTTTTGTCCTGACATTCCTCAATGAGGAGGGGAGGGCCTGAGAGTGTAACCCAAATAAATCCTTCCCTCTCCTAAATCACCCTTTGTCAGAGTATTGGTATCACAGCAACAGAACGGAAATGAGGGACTGGAGAGATGGTCAGCAGTTAAGAGCACTGACTACTCCTGCAAAGGACCTTAGTTCAATCGTCAGCACCCGTATGGTTGCTAACAACTATAACTCCAGTTCCAAGGGGTTCTGATGACCTCTTCTGATCTCCTCAAATACTGTATGACACAGGCGTCATACACATGCAAACATCATACACATAAAAAAATAAAAATAATAAACTGTTTTTAAAAAGAAAAGAAACAAGAACAATTGTTAAAATGTTTCTTTTTAACTTGTTTCTGTCCAAAGTTTCTTTCTTTCTTTCTTTCTTTCTTTCTTTTTTTTTTTTTTTTTTTTTTTTTTTTTTTTTGTTTTTTTTTTTTTTCTTTTTTTTTGTTTTTTTTTTTTTTTTTTTTTTTTTTTTTTTTTTTTTTTTTTTTTTTTTTTTTTTTTTTTTTAATTTTTTTTTTTTTTTTTTTTTTTTGGTTTTTTTTTTTTTTTGTTTTGTTTTTTTTTTTTTTTTCTTTTTTTTTTTTCTTTTTTTTGTTTTTTTTCTTATAATTTTTTTTTTTATTTTTTTTTGTTTTGGCTACCCGTTTTCCAAGACAGGGTCTCCCTGTAGCCCCAGCTGTCTTGGAACTCACATTGTAGACCAGGCTGGCCTTGCACTCACAAAGATCCACCTGCCTCTGCCTCCCAAGTGCTAGGATTAAAGGTGTGCGCAAAGTTTCTTTTTAAAAGTAACATATTATAGAGGCTGATCGTCCATCAAATAAGAGATTTTATTTGACAGAGACTGGAACATTTACTTCTTTTTTTAAATTTTTGTTTATTTTTAAGGGATTCTACAATATAAGAGCACAGCTGTTTTCAGATCACATTAACATTGCTCAGTTTGCCATACAATTAGGTAATTGGTGCCAGCATCCACAGATGAGGGATATACCATTCTTCGTTTGTTTTTCTGGGACTGTGGAACATTTACTTCTGAGTTCTAGAAGTCTCCCTATCAGCATATTTTTTCATACTCCCATTTCTTCTCAGTTAAATTGTCACTACAAGATCATGTTTTCTAGCACTTACTGTCAAGCTTTTCAATTATTCTCACATAAGATTATGAGAAATAAAGAAAGCACGGTCTGTGTTGCTATCTTCAATTTAAACCTTGAGGAGGAAAGTGCTCCTACAGAGCTCCAAAATGTTGAAATCTTTTCAGATATTACTACTCTTGAATGCTCTCCAGCCACTTACCTCTCATGTCTATTGGGAGAATTCAGCATTTCAGATGCTGCAGAAACACTCTGAGGCTACACTAACACTATTTAAAAGCACAGGAATGAGTTCAGTCTGTTGACTACTTAGGCTATTTCCTCAGTATAGTTTCCTTTGCAGCATGGAAGTTCCTGCAGTTGTTTTTGTCACCAACGATGCCAGCATACTCTTTCCCAATCCATGCTAGAAAACAGCAAAACCAATATCAATAAACATTTTTAATAAGCAGGCATTACTGAGATGGGGAGATATATCCATGGATAATGTGCCTTCCTCATAAATGTGAGAACTGGAGCTCAGATCCCTAACTCATTCATAAAAAGCCAGGAAGTCTGATATGTGTAATACCAGACACCTGGAAATAGAGAAAGGAGCCTCTGGAAATCTGAGTAGCAAGACAATGAAATTTGTGAGTGCCAAGCTCAACCAGTGACCCTGCTTCCAAACAGTCCTTGAGGGCGACACTCAAGATCAATCTCTGCCTTGCACATGCATCAATCACCATGTGCATGCACACGCCTACACATACATACATATAAACATGTTTTCACACATGCATACACACTACATATATACACACATATGAATTAATGAACATTATAGATAATACGCTCATAAACTTGTTCTCTTAGATAAACACTACATGCTACTTTTATTTCATTCTTGCTATTTACATTACTGAAACTTTGAGATAGATTGGTAACAACTTCTGTAATTGTTAGAAAAGTGAAAATGATTCAGTATTTTTCTTTTATTTTAAGTCTTATTGGATAATGATTAAACATGGTTTTATGAATGAGGATAAAATTTTGTTGTTGTTCTTGTTGAAAAGCTCATTAATATCTCCTGAGATTTTTCTGGCTTCTGATTGTACTGTGTTTTGGATGTTTTCAAATTATTTTTTGTCTTTTCCTTCAGATTATTTGATTATAATCTATTCAAAGCAATAATCATAATGCTGGTCTGGCATAGCTACCATTGAGCTTTATACCTTTGGAAATCTGTATACTTCCCACTTTCTGAAACAGATTTAATCATTTCTTTCTTTTGTATAATATCCATCTTTGGTTAATTATTCTTCTCCTCTCCCCTACTTCATGGTAATCCTCTTCTTTCTTGGTTTTTGCAGCAAGCCATCATATTTATTTATTTATTTATTTATTTATTTATTTATTTATTTAAGCTCACTCTGTAGACCAGGCTGGCCTTGAACTCACAGAGATCTGCCTGCCTCTGCAGCCCAAGTGCTGGGATTAAAAGAGCCATCATTTCTAAGTTGGGCTGTCTTGAAATTTCCTCAGCCAAAGAATTAGTCCATTAACTTCTCCACTTAGCCTCAGGCAAGCTCTTAGGCTATGGGAGACTCAAGCCAGATTCTTTGCCAAAATATCCCAGTGTCTGCTTATGTCCTTAACTGGAACTACTTTGCTCTCAGCACTACTTTCTTCCATGATCCTACTAGAAAGTTTTGCTAAGTTCTACTTACAGCATTCAACCACTATTCTAGTCCAAAATTCCAAAGTCTTCCATATTCCTTCCAAAACCCACACAGTCAGGGTCTTCACAGCCAATGGTGCACTCTGTGGTACCAACATCTGTATTAGTTATTCTTCTTTTTCTGTGATAAGGCAGGTTGACTGAAGAAAATTATAGAAAGAAGAGTTTATTTGAGTTTATAGTTCCAGAGAAATTAGTATCCATCATGGCAGGGAAGCCTGGTGGCAGGAGATGAATGGAGCAGGTACAGAAAACAGGTAAAACTCACAAGGCTTGAGAACTCTCTCAGCCCATTCCCAGTGATGGATGTCCTTCAACAAACCCTCACCTCTTAAAACCTGCAGAAACAATGCTACCAACTGGGAAGAAAATATTCAAATCTTTGAAGCCTGTGGGGGACACTCTCATCCAAAATCACCATAACCACCAAGGAAGTGAATGGAATAAATAAGCATATGTAAAAAGGATTTGAATGAATTCAATACAAATTCTTGTCTCAGAAAAGAAGGCTTAGAGTAAATTAAGAATAAGGTAGTGCTGCTGGGCATGATGGCATATGCATTTAATCCAAGCACTCAGGAGGCAGAGGCAGACAGATCTTTGTGAGTTCAAGGCCAGCCTGGCCTACAGAGTGAGTTCTAGGACAGCTGGGGTTACAGGGAGACCCTGTCTTGAAAAGACCAAAAAAAAAAAAAA